>JAVJGI010000032.1:33582952-33593023 GCA_035590275.1 Ibycter americanus | reverse complement strand
CCGCCCCCCCCCCCCCCCCCCCCCCCCCCCCCCCAGAGGTGCAGCAAAAATGTAAGTTTGGCTAAAAAAGCGTTCCTTCAACTAGCAGGCTCTGCAGTTTAACTTACATTTTGACAAGTTATATGGGTTTGATATGTCTATTTACTGGGCTTTTAAATAAAAACACTAGTTACTATAGTAACGTTTACATCATAGGTTGTACTTATGCTGCCTCAGATACAGAAAACCAATCTGCTATGTTAACCTTTGTACTTCATTTCTGCAATATTTTAAACGACAAAGCTGTTTTCTAATAAATTGTTTTTCTCTAATTATTTTACTTCTCAGATTATAAATTACAATATGTTTAATCTAATTTTCTTTTAAATGACTAAGTCCCATGTGTGGGAACATGAAATCTGGTTCCAGAGAGAAAAGGAGAATGTATGTAGAAAGAAAACTGCAGTATGAGGAAATGAGACAAATTTTGCTTTTCTAGTCCTGCTGTAGTTTCCTCTTGTAGGAATCATGGTAAAATGACAGATTATTATTTCTTTGGACAAATAGGCTTCTCCTCTGTAGCTTTTATTTTAGCCTGTTAGAACAGCAAAGCAGCACGGCCCATTCTGAGATCTGCAGCTGCTGCCCTTTCCACTGTTTTTCCAGCCTCTTATCAGATTTATCATTTTCAAGTGCTTCTGCAGGTCTGCTATATTTGCACCCCTGCATATCTATCAGCTTACCTTATGAAAGTTACAGTGAGTAAACACAAGACACAGAACATAGACAACCCTGCTTAACCAGCTTTGTTCATGGGGATCCCCTTCGCTGGCAGAACACTCCTAAGCTTGCAGTGTCCTGATTTTGTGCCTTATTGCTGCAAGTTGCCATGGTTAAATTCTGTTCCAGCTCTTCAGAAGCAAGGTATTTAGATAGGAAAATGTGACCCTCTTTGGTAGATGAGGAAATGAAACAACGACATACAATACTAGAGAACAGGAGCCTACAGCTGCACCTTTCCATAGTTCCTATCATCACAGACAGGAACAAAGACTAAGTACGAAGGCACGATCAAGTTACAATAAAAGCAACTATTGAAAGGCTTCCTCTCGCATGTCCCTATGGTGGGGGAAACAGAAACAAGCCCTCCACATCTTCTTACGTGTTGATTTCCCTCCCTGAACACTTCATCTTACAACATTTAGTACATTTCCAACTCACAGTAGCAGAATGAGATCCTCCATGACTTCTCCCCTCTGCAAAGATGTACTTAAAACACTAGGGAAATGTATTGGGGGAGGCGGGGAGTGAATAAAATAAAGGGAATTTAAAAAAAAACAAAAACGCAGCTTGACAGAGTAAAAGATCATTGGTGCTTTACCCAGTGTTCTGGATTCCAGTAAAACCACTTCTCAGTCATGCATTTACCTAACAGCAATTAGCAGCTAGAAAATACAGAAAGCAAAGAATAATGTAAAGAGTGAAGGTAACTCACAGAGAGCTATCAAACACCTCTCCAATGGGTTGACTTGCTTTTTCCTTCTATTTTTCCTCCTGATGTATATACACTCAATTCAGACTGTAGTGAAAGTGTGCATGAATGGGACTGCAGCACGTCCAAAACACTGCTGGTCATGTAAAGTTACCCTTTGCTGATGTCATAACCATGGAAAAAACTTGATTTGCTTTTGATTCCGAAAAGAATTGTTTAGTCTATTATCCCCATAATCCCTGCTAGGATGAGAGCACTACTCAATGACATTTCAGTGAAAAGAAAGTAAACACCACTACTTTTTCCCTAAGGGAGCGGTGGTGGAAATCCATCTCCGGAAACGCTTTATAAAACCTGGCAGCAATCGGAGTTTCTCAAGTGTGTCATCTAGCAGAGGGGATATGAATTCACGGAATATAACTGGCAAGAGAGATAAATGGTGGAGAAAATAAGAAGGTATTTTGAATAAATACCTTGATGAAAAAAAATCTAGGCCTTTTAGCAACTTAGACATTTCTAAACCTGGCAGAAGTTTATCCTGCTGCTCAGTGTGACATTCATGCACTCAATATTACAGAGGAAAAAAAAAGCCCAAATAAATGAAATGGCTGTCTAATCCAAATTAAGGCCACTTTTTTGGTTTTGGCTATGGAAACACAGGTTTACTTCCAATGTTTATGTATCAGTGATGAGTTTCACCCAACACAAAATAGAAATCCCATCATGCTCACAATAAATGAAAATGCCACCATTTTTTCATGAAAGCCGGGGAAGTTAGAGAAGGGGTACAAGGATCCTCAGCCACCTTGTCACACCATCCCTAAAGAGGGGAAAAAAAAAAATCCTAAATAAAACGTCACACATATCTTTCATAGCTCTCTTCAGATGCATTATTCTCCTCTAAAAAAGGAAAGGCTCGTATGTCCGTCCACTATAGCTGAAGAGGCCTTTTAACAGGAGGACAAAAGAGGCAGTCCAGAAAATAAGCAAACCCAACAATGTTCTTTGACAAATGTAACTGGAGCAGAGATTCTGGACACGCCACTGTTTAAGAGTACCAGACCTCCAGAGATTGAAACCACCTTCACATCAATGCCTGTGAAGACCACAAGGATCTGACCATAATTTCATTTTTACATTCTATTTGTAGTTAGAATCCCTTTGTTAATATTTCCTATACTTTAAGAGTAGCCAGTGCCTTCATAAACTGCTTATCAGACTTGATCCTGCAAAACAGAAGCCACACAACTACACTGGCAATTCCTGACCAAACCAATTCCTAATTCATCAAGACATATTTAATGTCATTAGTCTCATACAACTGCAGCCAGTTCTATCACTCATCTGCTGTCCTTTAAGTGCCTGCAAGGCCACAGTGCTTTTGTCAATGAGGTGAGCCTTAATTCTGCCTCTTCTCCCGTTCCCTACACTTTACCTTCTTCCAAGCTGCGCTGTGTATAGATCTTCTCTAGCCTGCTAGCTGTGACCCCCAACTGCTTAGTAGACCAAGGCCAAAATTGGTCCTAATAGACTGCCTCAAAATTTGTTTTCTTCAAAATCAATTTCTACCTCTCATGTAACACCAGAGTATGAAGGAATACCTCTAAACTGATATTTAGACAGAAGTATTTTAAAACAAAGAAGGAAAAGATTAACTGGAACTTTGAGTGTTCAGATGGACTGTCACACTGTGGAGTCTCTGAGACTTAAATTCCTTCAGGTGGAATCCATCTGGTTTACGTGACTTGTACAAAACTGAGTCAGTGCCAGGCAAATGCAGTGATTAAACTGTAAGCTACTATACCCATATGACTAGAAAACACTATACATGGAGAAGATTTCATTGCTACACATTTGGAATGGGTGCATTGCTTCTGTCAGGGTCAAAAGTAAATTGAGATCATCACAATATATGAACTTCTGCTACAGGCACTGCGTGCATTCACAACATATCAGTAATACCTACTTCTCATCTAAATTGCCTCTAGAATATGGTTTAAATCCTAGGAATAGCTGCAGAGTATTTTATAATGCCAAGATGAATACACTGTATTTTCAGGGCAGGCAGAACTCACTTTCAACACACCAGCAGCACAACATGCTGCACAGCCCAACATACTATGCTCCCGTTGTTACATACCACTCAGTTTGCACGGGAATTCAACTTGCTGAGGGTACCAGGTATCTGAAAAAGCACCATCCCACGTTTGCCACTCCAGTTTAGCAACAACTGCTATTTTGAGTGTTTTGTCAAGTAAATATTAATTAATTTCATGAGGCTTTCTGGCAGCAGCCCTTTGGTGAGCTATCTCAGCCTTAGAACCTTCCTCAGTCTATCACATTTGGATCTGTTTCATAATCAAGTGTCTACTGAGAACACACATTTTTCTCCTAACTTCTGGAAAATTGCGTCACTTGGCCCAAAGTAGCTGCAACAATGGAAAACCTAAAAATAAGATTATTTTACCCAAGTATCAAGTGGAGTCCTAGCATACTGCAACCAGTTTTCAGCTACTAGTTTTTCAATGTTGCTTCAAACCACATCTTTAGACACCAATTTTAGGGGGAATTCAGCATCTATCCTTGAGGATCTGCGTCTTGCTCTCCAAAATTGGCAGTATTTCATCCCTATTAAGATGCACTGTGACCAAGACATATTAGAAAACACATCTTACGTGCATCTCAAACGGATTTACTGGGTTGTTGAGACATCATGTGCAGCAGTAAAGGCACTTCTGTCTCAGTAACTTTTCAGAGCCAGATCTTGCAATTTCAAAACATCAGGAAATATTCCAACATAAGTGGCCAATAGTTTTAGAAGGAGATCAGAAAAAACTGAGTGGAAAAAAAGGTGGGGAATGGGTGGACTTCCTATGCTGAGATGTTAACATTCTGCATGACGTTTTCTAGACAAATAATAATGGCTGAGAAGGCACAGCACAGGAAAACATCATGAGAAAAAAAACCCACACAGGGGTAGAGTGTGTGGTGGGAAGACAGGGAAAAATAGGGTAGGAAGGGCCAGATATGGGAAGAAGCAAGAGCAACAATCAGATGGACCATGCTGAGGCGGAAACGATGTGTACAGATAGCCCTGGCACAGAGGAGGTGTGACCAAAGGGAAGATCACGGGATTCCGATACAAGGGAAGTGTCAACAGGGAGACAAAGCTCCAACAAAACAGGGGGTGAAGTCCCTGTGGAAGGGCTCGTGCTACCAGCAGGAAGGGTGCTGTGCCCTCATACTCAGGGGCTGGCGAGAGCACTCCTGACTGTGACACTGGATGTTGAAAATTTTACTCTCTATACTTGGCAGCAAAAATGGGAGCAGTAAGGCATGGGCACCAAGCCAACAAGCACTGACTTGGACAGCTGTTTCCTATCGTAGCAACCCCAGTTTTCAGTGCCATGTGGACTAGGCTCAGAGCACGCTGACGCATGGAGGGAGGCTTGTGGGGAAGGAGGTGATTTGTATGGCATGTTTCATTCCCACATGAACTCCACATGGGAAATGTTCCTTCAGACAGTATTACCTCCCCTTGCCAAGTGCTCTTGCTTCTGCACAAGGAGGTAAAGGTTAAACCACTGCTGATGCTGGAGAAGATGAGAAGAATGAGCAGGGAAGGAGTCAGCCCTCTCACGCTGGTTACTATTGGCAAGGACCCACACCAGCAAACCTTGAAATCTAGATCACAAGGAGAGCAGACATGAATGTCTTCCACACAGACAAAAATGCTGTGCTATACACAGACCAGAGCTGTTCGTACAAGACTAGATTAGAGCAGAAGATTCAGGTACAGAACAAACTAGTATTTCACTTGTATCCCATGCCTTGCATCCTGTTAAAAATGTCACAGTTCTTTGTTTTGCACATTTAGAGGTACTCTGCACCTCCAAATATCAAGATTCTCCCTTACTGATTGGGTATTTTAGCCAAAAGGTCTCCACTTCAAGTGTGTCAAACAAATCTAATTTGATTATTCAGTTCAGACAGGTTTTCCCTTCAGAAAGGTCATATTTAATGCAGCATTATTCCATCATGCGTCTTGACTGCAGGACATCTGAATGGCTGCTAACACAGTGCCACCATGGATAACCCCAGCTAAACAGCCATTGCCTTTCCCCCCAACCTGCCGCTTCTCATTTTCACCACTCCAGTTTCCTTGTTTGTGGGTTAAAGAGATAAAATTGACTATTGAACATGATTAATAAAACTAACTGCAAAAGGTTTCATTTTGGGTAGGAAGTTTCGATGTTTAAATGGGAACAAAATAGCCCTAAATCCTGTTCCCCTATTCAGCCTCCAAATAAAAATACAGTAATAACGAATGGCCTATTACAGCAATTTAAAAGTTTTCCAAAGGCCAGGGAAATGCTATCAAGTTAACGTGATTACTAAAAGTGCTACAGGAAAACACGTATTGACTGATCCTCATAATGAGTTTACCTACAAGACTTCCTCATTACCTGCACATTACAGAAGAGATTTAGCGAAGAGAATACAATTAGCTTCAGTAACTTGCAATACCTTACACCATAACTGAGAAGAGTTGTATACAATAAAAACGGGCACTTAAATGTCACACAAATGGATGGAAGAATGATGGTTTTACTCTTTGATTTACTTACACAAAGCCTTTTACAAAGACTAAGAAAGTTCAGGATCTCTTTGTAAGTGATCCACCAAAACTGACTGTTTATTTCTATCTGTGTAATTATTCTTGTCTCTAAAGAACAAGGATTATGCAGAGATATCAGCGCTGTCATTAACTATGACTTCCATCACTTGTCAGAAGCATTCACCATATAAACAGAAGATGAAACTAAAATTAATTGGGCCATTTTTCATACCAAATGACAGGTATACAATTTAAAAATACCTTACAGCCCCAGGTTTGAGAAACCATTTTTGAACTTCACACAGTGAAACACAGTAAATCACAAACACTGCCAGAGGATATACTTTCAAGAATTATAAAGCCGACATCAGTTTTTATATTTGATAAAAAAGCCTTCCATTCTGTACAGAACTTAGGACATGAGTAAGTTTATATTTAAAACAGAACATTAAAAGACATCCAAATATGCCAAATCAGAAGTAGTGAAAAAGTTTTTCTTTTAAAACTCCTAAAAACTATTAATGAAGCTTTAAGATTAGCACAAGGAATTTACTGGATATGTCACTAAAGAGACAGGTAATAAATTACAGCCCAATTACAATCCCATGTGACCTTTTTTAAAATCAGAAAAGTCACCACTGCATCTTAAGAAAAACTGTAAACTTCAATCTGTCTGTACATACCAGTGTAGCATCACAGCTACCAACGGTCTCACGTGGAGCTGCACCACGAGGAACCACTACCTTCTTATTTGCTCCACACACTGTTGCCTCTTGCCTTCTCAAAAGCCACGACGCATGACATTAATCTACTTCAGCTGCACTCTTTCTCTTAAGTTTAACTAAAGATTTCCACTGAAATTAAATAGGACTACGAAGGTACCAAACTACGTACTGCTCACTGAGGGAACGGAGAACTCAGACCTAACCTGAAACCTGGTGATTTCAAGAGGAGCTGAATCAAGCTCTGAGCAGGACTGACTGACTTATTCAGGCTCAAATCCTCTCACTAGTTAATGATAATCTACCACCATCATTTAGTTCAACTCAACCCCCAGACAATTAACTGACCTGCAAGAGAGAATTTCTTCAGTAAGATTTTTTTTTTTTTTTGGTCTTTCAGGTGGCTTGCTGCAGGAAAACAGATTTTTCTTTTCATGTACACACTGTGATCTTATTTTCAATCAGGTATTTTGTTCCATGTTCAAATCCGAGTTATTTCGTACTGAAAGAGTGGACTCTTTCCTCATCCTGGAATTATTATGCATAAAATTCCATGTTTTAGAAAGAAGTTACACTTACGAAAGTCTGCATGGGAGTATATGAATATCTATATATGAATACATATGTATTTATTAGAGCTACCATTTTCCCCCATTACCATACTATGTCCCAGTCATGTCTGTGCAAATATACCTTTACATGCCGCTAGAAAAGCACAAATCCTGACCTACTATAGGACTTTGGTTATCAGATATTCTGTGGCAAACTCAGTACTTGAATCCCAGAGGTGGAAGCATTGTCAGAAATACGTAAAACCACTCCTGCGAGGATCTCATACAGAATTCACTGAAACTACCAGGAGGCTGTCCACTGATTTTTACGGGATTTTGGGTTAAGCTTTTAAGTGAAGATAAATGGTGAACTTTTAACAAACATTTTTCTCTACACAGGGGCAAATCAGGGATACGTAGACACTTCTGCTGTGCCAGTTGTACTGGAGCAAGGTTAATGAAATCCATCCTGGTATAGCGATTACTGGCCTTAACCAGTAATGCCGGATTTATATCACGTATTAATACATGACGCTTAAAAAGCACATTCTTTAAGAGCATGTGCTAATTTCTCTGAAAATAAGGACTCGGTCTCAGGGCTACCCATACACCTGTTCTGCTTAGTCTTACCACATCTAAAAAGAGGCTCTGGATAATCCTCATTACATCCCAAGGGACCTTCTGGGGAATTAACTTTCAAGCTCTCCGGCTTATTAAGGCATTTGACAGACAAGTGACTACAACAGGAGTTAGCATTCAGGACCTCACACAAACTGTTGTGCAGCTCTCAAATTCAAGGCCAAGCATCCACCTTGGACAGACAAAATGTTTTAAGTTAGCCAGTGTTGTCGTTAGAAAACGCAAGCTTTTTCCTTAAACAAGGTTGTGCACTAAAAAAAGATAATTGTTTTTATATGCATATTACTATAGCAAGTTATACAACAAATCCTGGCTTCAAGAGCAGAGACAGCAAAAGGCAGATAAGGGAAAATGGGGTAAGGACAATCAAGACAATATAGCACTCAAAAGGAGGAGGAACAATAATTGCCCAAGCTGTTTCTCTCTGGTTAATTAAACAGTCATCTCAGAATGGTTTCTTGGTGTATCTGAGAAAGTCAGTCCTTACAGAAGGGCACTGAGTATTTTTAGCCTTTTTCTGTTAAACACAAGTTTTACATAATTAGAAACTGGAAGTCAGAGCCATCAATTCCCATCTAGAAACAATTAGTATTTTATGACATAGTTCCTTCTAAATTGCCACTTGCCTACCCCTCTTTTCATCTTGTTAACACTATCCATAAATCAGTGCGTGTTGTTTTGAACATGTGACTTGCTTTTGGCTCAGCTTCTTGCAACACCTGGAGTTGACAACAGCTCAGTCCCATCAGGGCAGGGGAGAAAGGACAGGCTGCAGTTACTGACTGTGGGAGTTAAATTCACTCTCTTCCTCCAGAAAACTTGGAACTGTCAGCAAAAATTGGGGGGACAGTTGCTGTGGGTTGGTTTTGTTTGATTGGTTTTTAATGGAACTGTAGCTAAAGGCGCACATGGAGCAGGGAGGGGACCCCCCTAGGCCCTGCGGTAGGCTAGGGTTAGGTAAGGGATCCGAGGACCTTCTGAGCAACCCCGAGTTAGGATGAGGGCTGAAGCCAGGTCAGAGCTCCAGCTCAACACCTACTTGGAGCTGGAACCCTCTGGGCTTTCCTTGCAGACTGGACCCTGGGGGAAAAAAGACTAAAAGATGAAAAGAACAGACTAACGATGGCGTACAACCACTGTAAAGAAGAGAGGAACAGAGACACACCTGTATCAATCCTTAGGTGTCCAAAGGGATTTGAATAATCCAAATCCTAACTGAGGGTATTTGCTGAATCCCAATTAACACAATACTCACGAGACTACAAGATAAAGACTATGCATTTTGAAATTGTTTCTAATGAATATCCATCTAGCTATTAAAAGATCCTTGTAAACTAATATATTTTCCACCGTAGATTAATTTTAATTAAACAGTAAAGTATTTGTTATGAATGCAATCTTTGAAGGAATGACTAGAAGAGACAGCACGTTCTGGACTGCCTAAGGTGTATTATTTTGTATTACCTGATACAAAAAGTAAAATTTATGTATGAATATGAGAAATATTCTGCATTTCTTAATGTTTTAAAATTGAACCAAGAGCAGAATTCTCTTTTGAGATTTATGATACGGGAAATTATTTTATCACCACAGACTTGTTTAAAACATCCTAATGTCTCATTGTAGTTATTAGCATTTATTTAATCAGAAAAAACAGAATACCAAAGAAAGAGTGGCCATGTAGGGTGACGCTGAGCCATGTTACCAGAAACAAAGACAAGCTGTTAAAACCTCTCCCAAAGTGCCCTCTGTTGAAATACAGGCATACAGATTTTTGCAAACAACATCACCCCCACATCGTGTGCAGCACAGCCAGAAGAAACAGGCATGCAGACAAGATGGACAGCCTATTGCATGTAAGTGACTCATAAGCATGCTCACAGATTGCCCTCAGACATTAAGGGTTTCATCACTGAACTGGATTAGGTCTCTTTCATCCCTCCTTTTCCATACCACTGACCCCAACAGCAAATTCCCATCAGCTTCAAATAGAGAAAACTTGATTGGTAGCCAGTAAGTTACAACTATTGCAGCTTTTGTTTCTATGCTGTGTAAAGGCTTTTTTCTTTT
>JAVJGI010000032.1:33535643-33582942 GCA_035590275.1 Ibycter americanus | reverse complement strand
TTTTAAAGATGGAAGACTGGTAACAAAGGCTCCTATTATAGTGTGACATGCTAGTCTTAGGCAGGAATTAAATGAATAACAAAATCACAAGCCCAGATCAAACAGTCACAACAAAGGGTAAGCAAAACATAAATGTTGTGATCAATCCTCTTATTCCAAGCATATGCTTTGCAAAGCACAGTAAATGCCTTTTAATTTCTCCCCAAATCCTCAAGCAAACAAAACCACGCAAGTATCATTTGTCATTTATTCATATTGAACAAGAAAATGAAAGCACCTTAGGCAGTGTACTGGAAAATGAAGCTCAAAGCAGGCGATAAAACCAAAATTCAGACATCAATAGCCTCAGATAACCTCCTGGACCTACCACAGGAGACATCAACATCCTTTTTTGACTTGAGCTGTCTGAGCCTCAGCACTCTGTTCTCCATTTAAGGGTTTCAAATGAACGATATACAACTTGAGCTTGAATATGATTTTGGGGTTTGGTTTTTTGTGGGTGTGTGGTTTGGTTTTTTTAAACTCCACAAAAGTGCACAGTTAATTTTACCAGCATCCCCCACAAAAACTTGCAATTAAAAATACAATATAACACAGGCAACTTCCACCACTGAATGCCAGTTCAGCTGTCCACAAACAAACTGCTAACAAAGAAGCATCAGGGTTTCAGATCAGGACACCTGGGAGGAGGACTGCTGTGACTACATATTTGAAATTCTTCCTTTTAATAGACAGCAATGTTATAAGCATGTTTCACAGGAAGAAGTCTTCCCTATAGGCAAAGACTCTAAAGCAAGGCTCTATTATATGTAATTTTGCACAACTATGCTCACTATACATAAATTACTTCAATAAATAAGAAGCTATAGGTTTAGTCTCGCTTTGAAAATAAACTTCCTCCTATCCCCTAAGAATTTTCTGGAGGGGAAGAGATATGTTTTTATAATCCCTGTCCTCTCTCCAGCAGTATCTGCCTCATAGATGGCCATAAGGACCTCCAAGTGCTGAAGGCCAGCAAGGAAAAAAAGCCATCTGCGTATGCAGACAAGGGATGATCACCCTCTTGGGAGAGAAAGCAGGGAACAACCAACCAGTCCATTTAAAATGAGCCATTAGAAAGCAGTAGTATCCAGAATATTTGTTAAAATCTACAACTAGTCCATGGGAAGCAGTAATTGCAAAAAAATAAGTACCTCCAGCTGAAGCGCTAGTCACGGGGCATAGAAAACTGTAACCATTTTTTTAAAATAACCCAGAGACGCAGCTGAAATAAACCTCAACATACAGAACAAGAGCAAAACAATAAAAATGAGATAAATACAGGAACAGGCCATTGGAGAAAATGTTTCTGTAAGAGTGTCCAGCTGATCTTTAAAATGTAATCACAGTTCACCAGCCAATGCTTCTGTACATATGCTATCAAGAGACACTTCCCTGTAAAGCCCTCTAGTACATCCTGGTTGTGTATTTGCAGGGGCCACTTAAACAAATCAATTAGTCATTAGTACCTCGTGTGCATCCAGCTTAATGAAATAGTCTTTTCATTCATTATCATAGATCAGAAACAATCCCTGTGGAGTAAATGCTGTAGTATCTCAAAAGTCGTGCTGTGATAACAATTGAGATCAGGGTTACAGAGATCATTTTAGAGCTTTACATAATTTTCAGTTTAACAATAAAGATCTACATGTGGCTTACTAGGACAAGTTTGCTTGGTTAACTCTTGGGTATTAACGAGCTTACATTCATTTTATGGGATTAAAGCCTGTTTAAACCTTTTAGAAAGTTACCCAAGGTCATAACTAGTTCGGAAGGTTACCAGCTCTCTTAAAGGGCTGAAGAGACTACAAAACCAGTGCAAAACTGATCTTGGTACCTGTGAGCAGGTACCCCCTGCTGCTGACCCCAGTGCTAGGTTAACAGTTGGACTTGATCTTAAAAGTCTTTTCCAACCTAAACAATTCTATGATTCTGTATTTTATGTTTTCCCTTCAGCTAGGTATATGTTGACAGGGAACAGCTCTGTTAACTACAAAAACAAGTAACTACAAGAACAAGGGTGGGAGGGATAGGAAATAGGAGTTATACCACACAGATAATACTAGCAAATACAGAACCAGGTTAAATAAGGGAGCTCAGGAACCAAGCCTAGAGCCTGAAGTTACTCTATATGCAAAGCACGAGTTGAACTAGGCAGTACAAAACAGCAATCCCAAACACTCCGTTTGCAAAAGAGGGCAAAGCCAGCAGTTAATTGATTCAAAGCTCAAATATACTCACCTTCTCCAAAGCTTAGTTGCTCAAATTATTGCTGTAAACAGAAAGCATCAGCTATTCAGAACACGGACGCTATAGCCTTCTCCTGATGGTGGGTGCTTTCACAAATGGATTAACAACTGAGCAGGCTTTATTTTCACAAGCACTGGTGGGACCAAAATCACCCACTTCAATATATTCACCAACTTAACCACAGGAGTACTGACCTAGAAAAGACCGACAGCTTTGATGCCCTCTGCATCCCTGCCCATCAGTGCTGACTGTGAGCCACATGTGTCTAACTCTAGACTCTTGAAGCAAGGAAAGCAGAAGAGGTCAAGTGCTACCTTACACACCAGCTTCTTCTGAATGCCCTTCACAAAGCTCACAGATTTACCGTGTACATAAGAGATAAGTGATGATAATTTACTCTCATACTTGAATACAGCCTCTACAATACATTCTAATGCATGCCATAGCAGTAATGCCACCTACTGCGATTAGACCATGGCTTCTGAAATTTGTTCATTATGCCATTTATACCATTATGAAAGCACCACTGGATGTCTTCTCTTACCTTTCCTCGCACAGGAGAGTTCTGTTGTCACCTCTTGAAATTTAAGACAGACAAATACTTAAGCATCAAATATGTTTATTAAGCAATTCAAAAAGTCAGTTTTATTAGACAATTTGAAAAGAAAAGTAGAATATATTTTAATTTCCATGTTTTAATACTTCATCATCTCAAGAACCTGGCAATCACAGAAAATAAAAATAATGTTTACAAAAGTTACAAAAGCTGCACTGCATTCTGAATTACAGAAAACATGATTAGTTGACAAGGAAACTTTATAAAACGCAGTAACAGATTTTTCAGCTGATTATGAAACATAGTGATATTGCCATGTATATGCATTCACAAGATCAGCATAGTATTGAAATTAAGGCACTTTGGATACATAGTATTCACTTCCATATAGGAAAATAATTTCAGAGAAACCACAGTAAATTGCTACTGGTAGATAGTGACAGTATGCCCAGTACTGGCCATCAAAGCACCAGGTTTGTGTGAATGAGTGAAGCTCTTGATAAAAAAAAGCACTGTTTGTTTGTCTGGGTTTTTTTACCCTACTTGCTATCAAAGACTCATTCAAGCAAATTTACTTTTAAAGAGGTCAAGGAAGATTTCCACAATTTAAACACTGAACACAATTTTTAAGGTTAAACATTTAAAAACAAAAGTCCATGGTGAAAACTGCATGAAGTTCACATTAAGGATTAGTGCACGTAGTTGCTTCAAAAGAAGAAGAAAAAAAAACAAACCAACACCCAAACATTGACCTTCTCCACTCAACATCTACCTGCCATTTCATGAGATCCCCACCAACCACAGTAATACCGAAGGAAATACAGTACAATAGAACTATTTGTCAAAGAAGCAACCTCTCTTCAAGACTGCACTTTCTAGTCCTCCTTTTCATTTTAGATTGTCATATATTTACTGCCTGTATCCCAGTCTGCCACAAGCACACTATTTACTAACACTTACAACAGATTCTACAAATACTGATACTCTAATTTAAAGAAAAATTAATCTCAGCTGTTTTTCACACCACTGTCTTGAAAGCAAAATTTCATCAATAATTGAATAGTTTCGTAGACTTCCATCATAGCCTTCGGTACATAAATTCTAAGGAGTAAAAATACTCAAGAATCTAACCCTGCAAGCACATAAGTATTTTAACAGGAGTTAACTAGAATTATTAGGAATGACATTAGGCATTTACAGGATCAGGCACTTAAATCGTATATTATTGTTGCTGGTTTACTTCATTAATTTGAATGAAAAATGCCATTGTAGATGAAAAAAAAAACAACTTCAAAAACCAGAGCAGGAATTATATGCGGAAACTATGTTTAAACAACTTGGCTCATAATTAGAACAAGTAATTTCCACAGTAGTACTTTACAAATCAGTAGGGTCCAAGAGATTTCATCTAAAGTCAGGAAGATGACACTGCAAGAGAACTTGTTTATGTACAGCATCTTTACAAGTGTATTCCTGCTATGTCTTCCATGAAGCATTAACATTCAGAAAAAAAACCCCTGTCCTTTAATGTTAATTTTTTTTTTTTTTACAAGAGTAACAGCCTAGACACACTTCAATATAAAATACAGCTACTCAGCATTTCTCAGCACTGAATGGTTCACCTGAAAGTTTGAATTTAAAACATGTAATTAACCTTCCTACATATTCCATTCCTGCTTAAGCAATATTACATTACTTGGACAAAGAATGATTTCTGTAACCAGTACTGGAGTGCTCATGTAACATTCATTAAACTGTGAACCTTTGCTCTGCACAGCAATCCACAGGACACCATTTTGCAGTACACAAGTATTGAGAGAGTTTGGAGAGCAGCATAAATAGTTCCGTACAATGCAGGGGGCAAAAAGCATTGCGTTGGTGAAGCTGCCACATCTTGCAGGGTGGATTCTACTACCTCCTTACACAATGTCCCTCACAGATATACAGGGTGATAGCAGTCAGCTGTGAACTAACTCACACAACTATAAAAAATTCATATGCAATCTACTAGTCTAAAGAACTTGCCACAGTAAAACATACCCTACACAGAAATTCAGCTTCATATTTCACAGAGCAGAAACCTCTTTATGTCCGTTTTTCTATAAAAGAATAAACTAAGGTGTCTCTTCCTTTACCCCTTTGCAGATTACTGAAATGTCTTCTAGAGTTAGGTTGTATCAGAATGCATTTTTACAAAACTACATGCCTCCACAATTTGCAGGATTCAGCAAGTCAAAACAGTAAAGTTTCCTTTTATAAGTATGATTATGTGAATGTTTACTACGATAATGCTATTTGAAAATATAGTGTTTTAATATAACAATCCTTTCTCACAGACAAAAAACATTAGTAGTAGAATAAGTATGTTTTAAAAGCAACGAGAACTGAGGAGATAAGAAGTCCTACCTAGCAGAACACTCACTTCTTTGCAATTCAGGTATTTCACACATAAGAATACAGAGTTGAATACTACATTGTGATTGTAAGTGTCCTGAGCATAGTTTTGTCTTTTGTGAACCTTCATAAGAGAAGTAATGTCAGCTCTAAGCATTAAAGTGGCATCAAAATATATTCTTCCTAAAATCTATCCACAGTTAAGTTGAACAGGGACAAAGCCCAAGTATCTTTGCAGGGGGGAGAATTATTTTTTTAATTTAACACTGTAAGTGGAAGGAGGAATTTTTAACTGTGGTTATTTTATTTTTCTTTCATTAGGTAGCAAAAGAGTTGGCATAACCTATGTTTGGTTTCACGTTATCAAGAAAAACCCCACTAAAATTAGATATATTCAAATGGAAAGCAAGTACTCATTCATCCCTAATCAAAGCAGAAAGATTGATTAAGCTGAACAATATCAAGTAGGATAATCTTTATATTGGCCTATTTTGATTACATGGTTAAAAAAAACCAGAGGCATGCTGACCAGTATCACATGTATCAATGATAGTACTGTGATTAAAACAAAAGTTAATGCATATATAATGAAAAAATTACTAAAACAGCTTACGCTTTGTAAACTTATATGGGGACACATTTGCAACAGTGATTCCAGCTTTTACAGAATACATTAAGACAGTTGTCACAAGGGCCTTTTCTGTTTGGCTGAAATACATTTTAAAAGAGCGTGTTATGATCTGATAATGGAAAACTACATGCATATGCACATACATACATCTCAGCGTGCACACACACATATGTTATAATATATACACATATACACACACAGGGTATACATATGGTGATACATGCTGTAAAATATTACCAGCATCAAGAGCGATGTCCTACCACTGTTCCCAGCTAAAGTCATCTCCTCTACCAAACACAAGAAAAAAGCCTAAAATAGTAAGGAAAATGACTGCATTGCCAGCCAGCACCAGACCACAGGCTCCCCACTTGATCTGAAATGCAAGGAAATGAAACAATCAAAGCAGTTCTTACAAGACAGGATCAGGCCAGTTATTTATATGCATTAGATAAACTAAAACTACTACAGAAAGGTGCTAGAAGCACAAAGAAAAAAGACAAACAATAAATAAATCGAATTATGTGACTAATTATTCAATTAGCAACCACTCATATTACTAATGCAACACTTCAACAGACAGGCTAATAACACTATGTTTTAGAACAAAATAATTACCTTGCCACACAAATCAGTAAAACATACCAAGTCACAGAAATATCTGGTGAAACTAGCGCTCTCCTTTAATTGCTATGCAACAAAATAAAAGATCACCTTTCAAATAAATGCCAATAACAAGCACAGAAAACCGTATGTGGTCTTCAAGGTAAATAACTTTCTTTAACCATCTGCCTGACTTAAGTTTACTCAAATAAGCGACATTCACTCATAAAAGATACAGCTATGAATTAGAGTTCCCCCTCGTGGTCACCTCTGCTTCTGCCTACTGTCAGGTCCACAACTTAAAAACAAAAACGCAGTGTCAGGGAAATTATGCATTACAAATAAATTAAAACTAACCACACAAGTTTTAAGCAAAACTGAAAGCCTGAAGGGGAGAAACAACGCAACACATAAAAACGTTATTGGGTCGTTCCGGAGACAGGACAAAAGTTTTTTGCCTTGCAAACAAACGTGACAAAAATCTCACCACTGAAGAGCAGTTCAGAAAGCAAAGAGAAAAGAAGCTAGCAGAATTTCCTCTGACTTTGAGGGGACAAAGCATGAGCTTGGGAAATGCTTTGAAAACCAGAAGGGCGGCTGTGGAAGTTTGGCCTTTTATCTTTTAACTGATAATGCACTCCAGTCACCAAGTTTTCAGCATCCTAAATGGAGAAAGCAGACATTCTGAGATAAAAATAAGGAAGGTGGCGCAAGAAGCGGTGCAAAAGTTGATGAGAGAGAGAGAGGCATGAGATGTAGGAGGAGATAATATCTCACAGTGGACCAAAACAAATCTGGGAAAAAAACCAACAGCTAACAACTTTCCAGTCATGCAAGTCCTTTATCCAGGTCAAAAAGCAGCATTAAGATGACAAAATCTCAGCAGAGTAACTATTTTCATCAGAATCTAGAAACACTGCAATAACGAACTTGACAGGATTTACAAGCAGCAACAGTGCACTTAAAGATTACTTTAAAGACATCAGTAACTGGTGTCTTAAAATGAAAATTAGCAAGCAGAACTTACCGCTTCAACCCGTGCAAGGATTATAGGAAATCCAAAGGCAGAAACAACAATTCCAGTTGTGAAGAAATATGCCAGTTCTCTGCAGGCACTGCTGGCTGCGTCACTGTCATCACTCACTCTTTTTGCAATGAAGTGGGGAATGGGGCAGATGAAGTAAAATATTAAGACAAACAGAGGCCAGTACACACTGGGGAGAGGCGAAAAAGGAAATATATCATCAGTTTAGATGGATGCTTCAGTAAAAAGTATCTTCTGTTTAGACAAAGTAATTGCAACAGCTGTAATCCTACTCTATGGTTTGAGAAGCGGATTACGTGATTTAACCACAAGTTCTCACCCAAAAGGGCAGCCCTACCTCGTTTCCCCTGCATACTGGTACCAGCACTCACAGGGCCTTGCACCAAGCCGGGGCAACCCTCTCACAGGGCCGAGCGGTAACTTATTTCACGTTCGCACCACCTTGCTGATTCAACTCACATCACCGCCTCACAAAACCCACAGGCACCAGGCAGGGAACAGGAAACGCGGGCAGGCGGGACAGGAACCGAGAGTTTTCCCAAATGAGAGGGATCCTGGAGTATAAAGACGGCGCCCAGGAAGGCACACCCTGGCGCTCTCCCCTCCCTGCCAGGGCGCCCATTAGCTTCACCTGGACTTGCAAGCGTAATGACACATCCCAGTCGGAGTCCCGGGTGTTTGAAGAAACAGGGAAGCGAGGGAAAGGACTGTGTGAGAGTAAAACCGATTGTGTAGCAAGATGGCACTGCTTTTCCTGAGAAAGTATAAAGCTGTTTTCAGTCACTTGTTGAACAGAAAGCAGGTCTTGGCTAAGAGGCGGTATTTAAGCACAACAAGCTGCCAGGTATCAAGTGCCAGAAAGCAGGTGACTGCTGGGAGATTACCAGAGCCAAACAGCTCAGCTAAGTGAGATTAACACCTCAATTAACAGGTATTAAGAAGGTCAAGTTTGGGAAACGAAGCCGGCCGGCTCACCCGTAGTACTCCAGGGCACAGCCCAGCATGAGGAAGGTCAGCCCGATGGCTCCGCTGAAGGACAGGGCCACGAGAGCTGCAACGGCACAAGGCGGGGTGAGGCGGGAGCCGCTCACCGGTCACCGGTCACCCCTCCCCGCCCCGCCCGCCCCCAGCCCCACTCACCACGGGCCGGGAGAAGTGGTCCTCGGCCCGGCCCAGGTCCAGGGCCCCCTCGGGGTCCCCGGGGCACGGCTCCGTCTGCCGGGCTGCACCGGGCCGCGGGCGGGGGGGCGGGGACCGCCGNNNCGCCCCCCCACCCCCCCCGGGGGGCCGGGGGCGGGCCACACACCCCCCCCAGGCCCTCTCGTCCCCTCACACCGGGACGGACACACACACACACACACGCAGGCCCCCTCGTCCCCTCACGCCAGTGCCCTCCCCGTACCGAAGGGCGCCAGGGCGCGGGCGGCGGCTCGCAGTGAGGAGGCGGCCGGGCCGCCCGTCGCCATGGTTACGCTGCCTCCAGTCAGGCCTTGGGGCGGGCGTTTAATCTTTGTACACACAAACGTGCCTCTGTATCCTTATGTACGCCGCATTTGTGTGCAAATACCGGTATATATGCGTGTGCAGGAACGATTTAAATACGTCAATACAGTTTTAAAGAGCCCCCGCCTGCCAGCCGCTGCCATTTTGCAGGCTCCTTCGGGAAAAGCCCTGTTTTCGCCTCAGGAAAGGGCCCAGGCGCCCGCTGGCCTCCCCGGGGGCCGCATCGCCCGCCCTTCGGATCCGCACCGAGCAGGCCACGTCTCTTTTAGCACGTTATTTTTCAAGCCTTAAGATTTTTGTGATCCTGTTTCTGACCCAAGAACCACTTTTCTGAGGGACTTTTGGCACAGCCCTTTGGATACAGCTGCCCAGGGAGATTTTCATCAGATAGCTCCCACCTCTGCCTCTTAGCTCTTCTTCTCCTTTAATATCTTCTCTGATACAGGTTTATTCCCCCAATTTCATTATTAATTTTATGTAATTTAGAGCCAAGAAGACTGCCTAATTAAAACAGCAGGCTTAAGTAGCTAAATGCTTCAAGTGAAAATTTCAGGTGCTATGTTTGCCAACCCGCTTGGCGGTGGGTCTCTGAAGCGTAGTAGCCTAAGAGCAGTAGGTCATTTCCAAAATGTCTTAATTTGGGATAATCACCAGGCACGCCAACCTGCGAGTTACCCACAGTGTCCACCCTGGAGGCAATGCCACCACCAGCCAAGGCGTATCGCTGGAGCAGAGGCAGGATTGTGATGGTGTGGTCTGATCACTGAGCAGCAATTGAATTCAGTATTTCTGGGCTTATTTTGAGACAGAAAATGCTGCACAGACCTTTTCTGCGTGCCCTGCCTATGCTGTAAGAGCAGAACAGAGCCTTGGGCTGTCAACAAGCAAGAACAGCCTGGGGGCTGTTACAGATACAATATAGATATAGATAGAAGCTTACATCTGGGTACAGCTGCTGCTAACAAGCTTCAGACCTACAATAAATACACAAATATGCACTTGACTTGTCTAAAAAAAAAATAAAATAATCAAAACACAGAAGTAAGTTAGGTTACCATCTTCTGTTTCAGCTAGGTTGAAGAGTTTTTCCCCTTAAGAATGAAAAGCTGCATCTTTTCCCATTACAAATTTTCTCTAAACTAAGCCCTTACAATCTGCTTGCACTAATAGGAACTGATTTCTTCATGTAGCTTGTTTGCTTTCAAGGAAAGCAAAGCTCTAGAAAAAAAAAAGTATTTGTCTTGAGAGCTAGTAGTTTATAGCTACCTTCACATGTACCACTCAGGTGCCACTGAATGCTGTGCTGTGCTAGAGCAAGACAGAGGTGTTAGTCTTACATGTAAGATGCTGTAGACGAAAGAAAACTTTAATTTACCACACAGAGATTTGTTGTTGCTTATCCAGCATTTACAGAGAAGTTACTCTGAACTGTTTAAAGCAAGAAGGTAAAGGGTTCCCCCCACCAAGCACAAAACATACCTGAATATGTTAATTTGAGCTTTTTAATGTATATACAAATGTTTTAGACCAGTCACAATTTCATTGAGTATATACTGTATTTACAAAAATTACAATAATTTAGTCAAACAGTAAACCTGAACTTTGATAACCTCTGTCACTACCAGATATGACAAGAAATTTTTATTTTTTTAGTTAACTATTTTGATATACATACATCCTAATACTTTCATGCATCCATAAAAACATTAGGGATGGAAGTAATCAAAGCTTAAGTGGGGTAGGGTTTCTTTTGGTAGATAAAGTTTAACGATGGATTTGTATTTTGTGAACGTGTGAGTGTCCAGAGTTATGTGCCATGACAAACTCTATACAAAGCTAATAACGTAGTTTTCGTCATTAAAAAAAGTACATTATAGTAATGAGATCCTTTTTATTATATAGGCATAGGTCACAATATCTACAAATGTGAATGAGAAACAATAAACCAACAAATCACAGGAACATGATTCACATTCCAGTTATCTCTTTAAATAAGACAAGCACATACTGGATCAAAACATTAATAAATAACATCCAGTTTGTTACTATTATCTTAAGGTCTTTTATATAAAAGGAGACCTATGTGTTGGTTTCACATTTTCAGTTAATGGTAGTAAATAATGGACCAATACAACAAAAGGATGACTTTTATACAGAAAGCAATGTACTTTGACACACTGTCTTTGCAGTAAAAGTTTTGCCACTTGAAAGTGTAAGTGCAACAACAAGTGGATTGTCTTTAAAAACCACCAGCTTTAAAGACTCGCATCAGATGGCAACCTGTTCCTTAAGCAGTAAATACAAATGATCTCCTGCCCATCTTCTGCATATACCTGCCCTTTCAAAGCTCAAATACAGATATAACATGTTGGTAAATAAACCACTAGCTTTAGTTTTTCTACAAAAGGAGATCGCCAGAATTTGGGGTGAAGAGTGTAATTTGCTTTTTAACTAGGAAAGATACTTCAGCTTTAGCATCAGAGATATTTCCTTGTGATATTATTGCTTTGGTCCAATATAAACTTTTAAGATAATCAATTTGCACTGTATTTACCTCAAAGATCAGACCTGGTCCACAGGCGTCTACATGACAGCTTGTACGCCATGATCTGAAAAGTGAAGTTGCAAGAGGTTGCGTTCTGCCAAGAGCCTTGGCCAAGTGCTCTGGAGCTAATAAAGGCATAGAGGTGATACAGGTGGGCTGGAAAAAGTCTTCTGAATCCTCTGGAGGGGAGGAAGTGTTACCTATAGACTGGGAAGTTTCTAAAACTTTGCAGCAGAGTTTTAGTTTGTTGATATTTTTTTTGTTTGATGGTTTGAAGCTGTTGATGAGAACTTCATGGGAAATGTAGTACATGCTCATTCCTCACTTTTACAAGTGTGGATTCACCCTTCCCCCCAATTCCCTGTTCCCCCAGAACTGCTGTTTAACAAACCAACAACATGCTGTTTAACATCAATGAACTGTTGCTTGCTTTAAAAGACACTTGCTCCATAATGAGGAATTTCTTCTGCACATTTCACTGCTGGACTGTGAGGTGAAGTACAGTATTAATGCGTAAAGCAGCAGTCAGCTGCCACACTGATCTAACCCAGGATTCAGCTTTGTCTCTATTCAGGCGTACTATACTATATGAGCAATTAAGCAGCAAATGGTGACTGTTAGAAGTGTTCCTAAACCACATCTGAGCACTTAATTTTGATAAAGTTTGATCCAAACCTAGGAAGAAAGTACATTGAAGTCTGGGCTTTACCACCAGTTACTGAAGTCAACTGAAGTGTTGCCGTATCACATATCACAAAAAAAGTAGGAAATTCACCAGCTACACTGTGTCAGAGACAGAACAATTCCACCTTTTCCCAGAATGTGTTCTCTCTCACCCCACTTGAATCCAAAGGAAAAAAAAAAAAAAGTTACAAGAAACTGTAACCCCATGGCTCTTGTATGGCAAGCCAGGTGGCTAGAGTTCCTCTGAGCTCAGGATTCTTGATACAAGTACACGGAAACCTTTCTCTTGTTCTTCATGATTAGTATTAGGCTCTTAGTTTTCTGAAACTTCTGAATTTCCAGCCAGAGTTTGGTTGATCTGTGACATTTGTGACAAGAGACTATATAAGCACTAGCACAGGTCTGTGGTGGAGACGGAGAAAGTACCTAATACAAGGGTTTTTGTCCTTGGTTTTCAAATTCTGACCAGGCATCATTTAGCTCCATAAATATCATCTTTGCATATTGTTCATATGGCTGCCCAGTAGCCTGGAATAAAAACAGAAAGAAGGATATCACATCTACCAAATCAGACTACAAAGCTGACATTTGAGCAGATACTTTCTCAGGCAGTTACCATTCACTTTCCACAAATCACTTTTACTTACTCTTTGACAAGAATAAGCTACTGTTGAGAGCTGCTTACCTTGTTTACAGCTTAAGAATTTCTTGGCTCTTCAGCTCCTCAGAGCTGATAACCCCTAAAGTGTGATAAAGCCCTGCAGTCCCACGGGCAAAAAAATTTAACCCAGGCTTTGCAAGAGGCATTTTACCTGCACTGTAAAGGGAAAGAGCTGCCACCTGACACAGTTCCGTGATAAAAGCAGTATTCCTGCAAGCCTCTGGGCAGCCCACACCTTCTCAAGCCTTGCCCACCACCCTGAAACTCTCAGGGCTTCCATTTCCTTAACAGTGGAAGCCTCCTCATCACCACAGGGTTTCCCAGATGGCATCATTGCACTCTGGTTGGCAAGTGTAAGCAGCAAGACCATAAGTCAGATAATCAGATAACCTGATTCTTCTATTTTAGAAGTTTGATTTTAAGACCCCTGTCCTTTCAAATGCCTTTATCACACCCTTGTCTCCTTTAGCATGCACAAAGTTCTGGATTGTTGTTCACCACCAGCATGGCTTAAAGTCAAAGTGAGGGTGACAAAATCTGAATCTCTGTTGCTTGGAGCAGGGTGTACCAAGCACAGTCTTGGGGCTAGGAGTAGTTAGAGTTCTCATCTTTCAGAAACTGGCAAAAACCTTGAACTACTACTTTCTGTGTAGCTGTGTGCACCAATAAATTAAGCAATCACATTCAACTCTTTATAACTAAGACAAGTGACAATTTCTGAACAATGTGAAACTAGGAAAACCTTACCTTGTCAGGATGGACCACAAGCACTGCCCGCCGGTAGACCTTCTTTACCTGCTCCGGTGTGACAAGATCTGCCATACTAACAGGTTTCCACTTGGTCTCCCCTGCCCATAAGACTGTATGCATTGTGGACAGCAGGGCTCTTATGTTTCTCTCCTTCCCTTCAATCCATTCCAGGACCTGGAGAAAAGAATGTGAGTCTCAATTTACGCCTTACATTAGATATCCCAGTAGGAAAAAGTTTCTTCATTTGAATAGCAGTGACTCCAAGGAGCATCTTCCACTTCTTTCCAAGCTTTAGAAAACCTTTGGAAGACATTTGTCAGTCTCTACTTTGTCATTTATTTTTATATCGCAGCTTAAAAGTTAAGACACAACTGGAGCAACATCCCTGCTAAAAATACCAAGTTGCTAATGCTTATAAACAGTCATTGGATGGAATAGTCAAAAGATAAATGAAATGTTTAACTGTGTGGCTCTTTAGCAAGCTTAATTGCACACCTAAAGTAAGCTTGACTAGAACTCTTGCTGTGGATGTGTATCTTTTGTCCATGTCTAGAGCTAAGTCTTCCAAAGACTCACGTTGAAGGTTGGCTTCAATGCAAATCTCTTTAAGCTCTAGGTCAGAAGCCTCAATTCTCTCCACATGCCTACCTGTCACCTGCAATCCAGCAGTCAAATAAAGCAATAGGTAGCCCACTTTCCTAGATGATGTAGTCCACCTTAGGAGTTGCCATCTTACCCTACAGCTAGGGAAGGAGAGGAGGAAAGGGAAGTAAACACGAAAACCAAAGCGTAAATAGATTCAGCAGTTCCAGGCTGAACTGAAGTGCACAGTGAAATAAAATGCATCAGAGCAAGGGGAATTGTATTGGGAAGGGAGAATCAGCTGGGTGCTTCAGTGATTCAGCAGCTTGATGGGGAGGAAACATTGCACACTAAGTAGTACACATCGCTGAAGTTTTATAGCTTGTGAATTGAGAAAACTACTGCCCATTTCATGGCCTGGCAGCTGTCTGGCTTGGTTACAAATGACTGACGTTTGTGTTCAACATGGTTGCTGGCACACACTTTCCAAAGGTTGAAATCTTTCCACAAGGTTAAAAAACCAATGATTTTTTTTAAAAAAAAAAATAATAAAAAAAATCACTCATTCTGTTTGCCAGAGGTTTGCTTGGGCTTTTACTCTCAGTTCTATATCCTTCTGTAATTATCATTCACGGTTTTATATTTCAAATGTAGAGCAGGACAGACTGAATTTCCTTCATAATAGATCTGTAGTTTGCCAATTTATTTAGGAGAGATGACAGAATTCCAAAGCAGGCAAGATTAATGAGACTGAGGATTAGTTCAATTAGCTGTGCCTGCTAATCAGGGCTGGAGTGACGTGGAGGACCAGCAGCCCCGACAATAATGCTGAGCAAGCCACTCTTTGCCACAGTCTGGTTTAGAACAGAAACATAACCTTGGAGTTTTAAATCTGTTCCAAAGGATGCTCACATCTCCAGGGAAGGCATAAGAATTTATTATATGAACAAACAGCAGGAAGTTCTCACTTTCTGCCCCAAGGCAATCTCATCATGGCGAGAACATGCCCCATTTCACCAAAACCTGGATTTGGCAGGACTGGCAGAGGTGGTCACTGCTCTTACCTAGTTTATTTGAAGAATCTAATTCAGAACAGACTTTTTACAAACTTGCCACTTTTTCTAAGTAGTATTTCTCATTCTAATGAAATAGTGGAGATGCTTCCAGATATTCCCCAGCACCTGCAGTTTATGACTTTGTCTTTCTGGTCACATTAGCTCATTGCTGTCTGGCACACAAATGGAGAGCACAGCGGTTTATGATGCTATCAAGTTTAGACACCTACTTTATGGTAAGCAAACAGGAGAGATAGCACATGGTCCTTGGGATCCAGCCATTATGCAGAGGCTGCGCACTAACGTAAGTGCTAAACAGGAGGATAGCTTCTGACACTAAATGATCAGAAAGATTTGCTGAACTGCCTTACATGCAGGATGGCTGGTGGCCTACTGCCCACGCCAGCTTTCAGGGGCTGTGTTTCAAGCAGCCTCCAGCATGATGAGAACAAAAGGCACGTTGAAAGATTGTAAGAGCCTAAACAAGAATATTGCTTACTTTTAGCTTTTCAGGGTCCATCTCCTTAGCCATTTCTTCTTTTCTCATCTCAGCTATTGTTTTGGGGCCCTTCTTGTCCTTGTGAGCATTAAAACCTTGACCAGATAACAGATCTTCAAAATCTGCAGACACTTTTGGTTTTGCATCTTGGAAAAACAAAAAGATTTGCAGTTGCTATCATAATACAGGTTTTATTTGACAGTGCTTTTCTACCCAAGCCACTCACTGCACTTACCACTCTAACAATCTCCCAGTGCTAGTGGGTGTGCCAGTTCCCACGAAAGAGGTATATGCTAACGTTACTTTTGAATTATCATTATTGAAGCCTATTTGGAATATGAGATTTCCTAAATATTAGCATGATTTAGAGTCTAGATGGGACAAGCAGTGTTAAACTTTACAGATCATCAAATGACCAGCATGACTAACTCGCTCGGACCCTAGCCTGTTAAGGTGTTTGAGCACTAAAGCAATATTAGAAGGAGGAGCCTTTTGGACACTGAACTCTGAAAAGCTTACCGACAGTAGCTGGTCCTTTTCCACGTTCGTTTTGTGCTCCCGGCATCGCTGAGAAACTCACGTTGTAATTGGGCTTGTTCTGGGGAGAGGCATGAGGCATGCTTGGCTGGGCTTTGGGTTGTGCCTGCTGCCAGCCATAGCCAGCTCCTTGCTGCCAACCACTGCCGCCCATGGGCTGGGGAGAGGGTTTCTGTGGCGAGGGGGGGAATCCTCCACCCATGCCTGTCGGCGTGGTTGGTTTACTGGCAAACGAAGGGCCACCTGCAGAGTACGGGGAAAGGAATGACAGCTGGCATTAGCACACAGGATACCGACTTGCCTTCCAAAAAGGGAACCTAAACAAAATCCCCTAGGCAGCTGGCTTTTATTTTCAGCTCTGCCACAAACTTATTTTTGCAAAAATCAAGCAAAGCGCTTCAACTTTCCTGTCACTGCTCTGTAAGCTGCTTAGAAGAGAGCCCCTGCCTCTGAAGGTTGCGCAGGAACTGGAGTAGCGGCTCACTGGGAAACGCAGGGAAAGATACATGTGGCTAACTGGGAACCACAGCTGCTGCGTGTTATGGTGGCAACATCAAGTTGACATATGTGGAAATAATATCTCCTTACGCTGTGCTGATGTAATAGTATACCACAGAGTTGTGGGTTTCAGCACCTTATTACTTTAGGGGATGCTCCTCTGGCTTAGTTTGTGGTGGGAGGTACGCAGTGCTAATGTTTTATTATTTGAGACTAACATCCACACTCAACTTTGAACTCCAAAACATGTCATGGAAACTGGACAGAGTGCTTTTGATTTAGTCACGAACAACAAAAATACAGTTAAATATCCTGCGGATGCCAAGTCATTTGTTTTTCAACTCCATAACTTTGCTACAGAATACATGTTTAAAAAGCACCTCGATGGCTTTGACATGGGTCTTGGCATACTTTTTATTTTGCTCCTGCAGAGCAGCCAGTGATCCAGCAGAGGGAACTGGGAAACCTAATTCCAGAACCATGCTGGTACTGACGCAAAGGAGAAAAACAAACAACAGATAAAACCACAATGGCTTGCAAAGAGCTCAGGGCACTGACAAAGGGAAGAAAAAAATCTATTTAACCAAGTCAGAGAAGCCAGCATGCTGGGTTTTAAGGAAAACTTAAATCATCTGTCAGAACTGCCTTTTTAACACTGGCGGTTTTGAGGGTTTGCTGATTGTTTTCTGAGATAAAACAAGAAGTAAACACTTGTCTAAGCAGTCAAGCAAGCAGTCCTTTGTAGCCAGGTGCAAATGAAAATGGGTTCAGACTCTGCCTTTGGACAGTACTGCAAGTTAGAGGCAGATTAGTGAGGTTCCACAGGTTTCCTCACAAAGGACAAAAATGAGTCAGGTCTAGAAGGAAACAATTCCTCAGGGACCCCAGCAGCTTTGCAAAGTCAGTCTTGTCCCAGGCA
The DNA here is from genome assembly GCA_035590275.1 of Ibycter americanus. Taxonomy (NCBI): domain Eukaryota; kingdom Metazoa; phylum Chordata; class Aves; order Falconiformes; family Falconidae; genus Ibycter; species Ibycter americanus. Next base: position 33,565,194 of record JAVJGI010000032.1, on the reverse strand, counting down.
CTGCTCCAAGGTCTGTAGCAACAGTTCTCCAGTCAGTTAAACACGGAGCATCCTTAGCCAGAGACTGTTCAGGCTTACAAGGTAGAGGTTATGCTTTGCAATCCATATAGCCTTCGGAGGTCCCAACAAGTTGCTAGCAGGTTTTTTTAAATGGAGGATCAGTAAAAGCATAGATTTGTGAGAACTTACAGAGAATCAGGCAGAAGGGAAAGCTTGAAAGCAGCACTGGCATACAAGGGAGGTTGAGAGGACCCACAGAGCTCTTTGTCACGTACCAGGCAGTTCACTCTATTTCTCCAAAACAGAGCTGGTAGTTTTTTTTATTTTTAAATAAGGGATGCAAACCTGCTAAACTCGCTCCAAGAGTCCCCAGATCAGCAAATGGATCCAGTGTTTGAGGTTTAGGCTGATGAGTCGGAGTGCTGTGGAGGGATCCTGTTGGACTGGTGGCAGCTGACTTACTTCCCATTCCTAGGCCACCTTAAAGAGGGGGGAAAAAAAAAAATATATATAAAAGAGAAAAAATAACACTGGTTTTTTTTCCTATTTTACATAAGTGCAGCCTTTACCCAGTGCTCAGACACATGATGTTAGAAGACTGCTGTTAAAATTAAGTGTACTATTGTCAGGTTCCTAAGCAGTCTCAACTCAGCATTGGTCCAGACTAGTCGCACACCCACTCACAATTAGGCTCAGCAACAAGAATGTTCCCTAGACTGTCTGCGGTGACAGAGTAATCATGACAAATGAATATATTTTAAGAACTAGAAGCCTTTAGGAAGCAAGTTTTGGTAGGACATACAGAATCTCCCAAGATTAGAAAGATTCATGCTGCTATTTAGTGGCATCCCAGGAAAGCATAGCATTTCCCAGGTTCTTCTCGTGGCTCTGCACTGGAATGAAACACAACTACGCACATCCTCACCGAGAGCCTGTCCCACTTCAGGCCCTGATTTCTTGAGGAAAGAAACCCAGATCTTTTTGAACAGAAAGAGTTTGGTAATCTTTAGCTAGATCTTCACCTGGATGACTGGGAGACCAGGACAACAGGAACAGCATACCTGCTGCAGTTCAAATGAGACTAACTAAAATCTTGATTGAAGCGTTGTTGTATTAGTCAAAGTACTAAGCAGCAGAAAGAGGGAACCTGTTCTCTGCAGTCACTGGTAGCATTTTCCCTCTGCCTCTCCTCTCAGGGATCCTTAAGGGTTTTCTTGTTAAGTGTCCTGATTTTTTTATGATACATACCTGGTTTGTTGGGCCAGTCCCAACCACCGGAAACATCTGGTTGTATGGAAACTGTTGGTGTGCTAGAAGCTAAGCAGAATGATTACATATAAATATCCCAAAGTAGTACAGCAAAACCAACATAATCCAGTGTCTATGAAGAGCAGGGGGCAAGGAGCAGGAGAGACAGTACTGTGTCCATCTACCATTTGCTAATGAGAAATGAACTTCTCCCCTGTGATGTGCATTACAAATTTAATGGTTTTTTTCCTCATCTCATATCATCCCATACAGAGGCAAGTGGGGAAGGACACAGATTTACAGTGTTCATTTTATGATAGCTTTAGTCAGAGGCTTTATATACTTATTTATAAAAACCTTACCACCAGAATAATACATGGGGTTTTGTGTTTCTGAATACAATCTCAACCCAAGGAAATATTCTACATGCAAAGGGAAAGAATGGAGAAAACAAATAAAGCAGAGCAGCCCACGCAGATGCAAGCCAGAAGGAACACTCACAGTCCTTCCTTTAACCCTGTATCAAATAAAGCCTGTACATCTATGCAGTTCACCCTGCCGGCATTTCATTACCGCAGATACTAGCACTGTAATTTAATATCTCATCATGCTGGGATACCATTTAAATTCCTTTCATTAGTGCAGCCAACTCCAAGTGTGACCCAACCATCTTTTTCACAGAGCTAATATCCAGTACCCAAGCAACAATGTGAGCAGTGCCAGCAGCACGCTAGTTCCCTCCTTAGTCACTTTGGCTGTCCAGCAAGACTGCTGCACCCAAGGGACATGTGTTAGATGATCAGACACAAACAAATTCGTATCTGACTGTGTTGCTGAGAAGGTTACAACATTAAATTGTGGCATGGGAGGAGAAGGGGGCAACTAAGGAACATCTCAAAAAAAAAAAAAAGAAAGAAGAATAAAGTAAGTCCAATAAAGAAAAAAAAATATCCTTCTCTTATTCAACTGAGTTTGGCCAGGATCACTATCAGATCTAAAGAAAGCAGATGCCTGTAACTAAAGTCACCAAAGGATGTGTGTTTTCTGTAGCAGGCTTAATATGCCGTGCTCTGTTTAGCCCAATTTAATGGTAGTTTCGTTCAAAAGAGACCTCATAACCGCAGGCATATGCAGGCAGACATTCTCCATGGTCTCTTTTTTCATGTGTACAAATAGCTTATTAATTAAGTATAAGACTTGAGCAAAACTAGTCTCATCCTACCACACTTCACATTATGAATACACTTTAAGTCTGGAGACTAAAAGCTCTTTCCTGTTTAGTGGGGTTTCTGTGGTTTAGAGTCATTTTATGGTAAACATCAGTTAGTTCTTAATGGCTCCATCACTATTTAAAACCAGCATTTCACATTTACTTAAATACACTAGAAAAGCCTCATTTTCTTACCCATGTGAAAGGGATCGCTGTGCACAGTCGGTGAAGGACTTCTTGTTGCTTGAAGGAAAGGATCGCCAGGGACAGCTGATGAACCAAGAAAGGAACCCAGGAGGTCTGGACCAGTTTGCTTAGGGCTACTTCCAAACGGATCAAAGGCAGTGGCTGTAAAAATATATTTGAGAAAACCAAATTATTAACTTGTACAATGGATGTGCTTCAGGGAAAAGACACTGGTGTGTGGAGAAGAAAACCTAACACCTGCAGGTACCAAATAGGAGACAACATGCGACTGTGGAAGAGCAACTGGAAGGTATCAGCACCCTAGCAAAATTCTAGGGGACCTGCAGAGCCAGGTGACTTGGTCATGGCAACACATTTGGTGATCCCATCTGTCTTTTCCAAAGAGAGGGGCTGAATTTAGGAGCAGTCGAAAGCGAGTATTTAGATACTTAGATGCTTAAGACAAAGTTTCAACTTGCACATACTGCCAATAGGTAAATGAACAGTGAGGGACAGCCTGGAGCTCGAGTTAGCACCCTGGTGCAATTCCTGCTTCCTCTCAAGAGCTGAACACAGTCAGAGGTGATTTTAGGCTGTCAAAGGTTATACATATTGAGGGTAAAAGGACCGATTTTTCGAAACAGCTTTAGAAAATAACTGGTATCTTTCCTACATAGCATCACTTGTTACAAAAATCCAGTTCATTCTCAAACCCCATTTTTTATCAATTTGTTTAGCCTACTGTCTTTCACATTAAAAAAAATCCAACAAGCCCAATCTACAAAAGAAACCTCTATGAGGTCACTCAAATTCTTACCTGCCAACAAGTTTAAGGTAAAGAGCATCCTGAACAGAGATGCAATATATACTGCTGTAAGGAAGATACAATCCTGAGAAGCTTTGCATTGTGTTAATGATGTTACTCATTACTTATGTTACTTGTTATTTAGAATATTTCAGAAATTACTAGTCTTCACTTACCTTGTAAGCTCTTGCTTTCCTGGCTTGGGACAATTTAGCTGCGTGATGCTTTTCCTTTTTCTTTCAAGCACCAATCTGGCTCCGTGAAGCTCAACAATACCCAGAAATCTTTTCCCGATACTGTTGCTGCACCTCTGCCTTGCGAGATGCATGTCTGCACAACCTTCCCACCCCGGGGCAAAAACTCTCAGACTGAGCATACAACAGCTGCAGCAAGACAAACCTTCTCCATACACAAGTGGCTCAATTTCTTCCACTGAAACTTGTATTCTTCTCCCCTCTCCTGCCTCCAATCCTCAGTCTCCATCTCTTCCCTCCCTTCACAAGTCTTGGTACAAGTAGATTATAACTGCTCCTGTCTCTTTCACTTAAAAAAAAACACCGCAGGCAAATCTGGTGTTTGAGTGTACTAGTAGACAAACCTCCGCAAGCCTGCAGGTTTTTTTATTCTAGCTGAGAAAGGAGGACTCAAGAAGAGCCTTCAGAAATTGGCAGCATGGGCATCCTGTGGTAAATGCTACTGGTGCGAGCCCCAGCATCGCCCAAGCCTGCACCTCTTAGCAAAATAAAAAAATACCATTTCTGTACAAGAAAGTTGGCAGGTATTGCAAATGCTTTAAGTCATTAGTTGCTGAGAAAAAGTTAAGTAAGCAGACTGTGCTCTTGGAATCAGGTACGTGTTGACAACATCAGCTCTTAAACTGTAATGTAAAGGATTAGGCCAACCCAAAGGCAGGGAGGCTGCACAGCTCAGTGCAGTGCACAGAGACCTGCTGTCAGATCCGGACACTCGTTCACGTTTTGCCATTGGCAAAACTGACCACCTATTCCAGAGGCTGTCAGTGAATCTGAGCAGCTTGGGTTGGGCTATTCACCTGTTCGCTTACAAATTATTTTCACTTGCTCTCCTCTGTTTACCTCACCCTCCAAAGGACCCCTTGTTCTAATATCTATTCAGCCACTCCTTCTGCCAGCCTGATCTCAATCTGTCTTTGAAGAAACAAAAGATCTTCTCATATTGCCTATCTTGTTTGCAGAAAGACCAGTTTGCAGAACTGTGTAGCCATGTTTCATAGTCCAGAATCAGTATCATAGATCCAAACCCCCTCAAGTTAAAAGAGAAATTAAATTCAAACTGCTGTGGGTCTACCCAAAACCCAAGAGGCTTTTTTTTTTCTTTTTAAATGAATACACATTCTCCTCATATGCATCAGTGGACACATAATAAGAGCAAAACTGGTGTTGTCCACTGGCTGTCAGTGGGAGAAGCCCACCAAACACTTGGGTGAGCTCCAGTAGAGACTTCAGGGAACAAACTAGATAATCTGGTTTGTGCTCCTGACTGTGGAGATGCACCAGCTCCTGTCTCAGAGTCGAGGAGCTGGCTGGCCTCTTGAGATCTCCCGCAGCTATTAGTTTTCATGAAAGATGTGTACCCAGGAGGAACCCAACAGCCAGGGCAGACCACCTAGGTGGAATTCTCAAAGCACGTGCCTCAAGTCACACACTAGGCATAAACACTATTACCTTCTCCTACCCTTGGGGACGGGGATGGGGATGCCGATGCTGCGGAACGCCGAGGAGTTGACTGCACAGATCCCGGTGCCCCCACATGGAAGACCTCCTCAGCAGCAGGCTGTCCACTTTGACTCTGGGAACTTGGCCCGCCAACCCCAAACAAATCATTCAGCAAGTCTGAGTTAGACGGGGCAGCGGTGGGCTGCGAGGGAAAGCTCTTGCTCATAGGGCTACCATCCAGGCCCAGCAGGTCCACGTCTTCAGGTGGGGGTGGTGCCGGAGGCTCTTGCTGCTTTTTGCTGTGTTTTGGTGTCCCATGAGGCTTGTCACTGCTGGCATTACTGTGCTGACTGGAAAGGGACAAGAGTTCGTCATCTGACTGTTCGCTTTCCTCGTGCACCAGCGCTGCTCGATCCTCTGAGGTGGGGTGAGAGCTACTTTTGTCAGATTTCTGATCTAAATAATGATTAAAAATAAAATTAGGTAGCCGTTAGTTTTGTCGTCACAAAGGTCCCATAAAAACCAGCTTACAGGCAGAACAAAAAGCTACTGAGAATATCAGAGCAGCATTTTGCTAGATTTTAAAATATGAGTCCTTTGCAAAGATTAAAGTCTTTGCTGGTCTGTATTGTAAGGAGCCAGCTTTATTAATCAGGAAACAGAGACAGAGGTTAATTGACTCGCCTCAAGGCTGAGGAGTCAGCAAGTCTAACACCCAGGGATACAAACTGAATGAGTTTCTGGGTCAGGACCAAACATCCAGGATGATCTCCAGCCATGCCTCAAAATCCAGGCAAAGCAAGGCTCATTGTAAAGGAGCAGTGACATAAACATGCCTCCCAGCTGCGCCCACAGGGATCTCTTACACCAGATTCCTACCAGACATGGCACCGATGCCAGAGGAGGAACACTGCATTTGGAAGCGCTGTGAGATTGTCATTATTAAATTATGAATTTAATCATTAAAATTATTATTACAGGCATTTATTAAATGGCCTCTCAGACAAACACTCTCAGTGCTACGTTCTCGTAGCGCTTTATATGAAGTGCAACATTAGGAAAAAGCAGCTTAAGTTTTATTTTAGCATCCAGGAGCCCTCGGGTGAAGTTTTACATGAGAACTATGCCAATAATGGTCATATATGGCACAAGCAGGCAATGTTTGAAGAGGACGTTGTAGGAAATTAATTCCCACTCAATTGCAACATAAGGGTGTGACCAGCAATACGCTGTGATCTAATGGGAAAGACATGTTACAATCAGATCCTTCAGCCTGACTCTGTGCTTCAAGGAGGGAGGAAAAAAGAGTTGTTTTTTCTGTTTGAAGCAGATTTTACTTTGAAGACCAAGCCTGCCTACCTTGCCAGCTGAGAGATGAGAAAAATGCACTTTGTCCAACATTTCTGATGTTATCCTGGGGTGAATCAGCGGGACCTCTACCTGCGGCACAGAGCACCAAATAAATAAGCAAAACAGAATTCAGCATGCAGGTAAGCCTGTAAATGGAATAAATCTAAGCAGCTCCTACCTGCCAAAGCAAGAGTGTCTTGATGCTCCTGATGAGAGGAGAAGAGAATGCTTGGATTGATGTCTTTTGTCGTGAAGTTCTCCCACGGGGGAGTTAATTCGGTTTGTCTATCAGTAGACTGTATTTCTATGTCCAGTATAACATGAAAGAGCTGAGGATATTTGTCTGGAGAGTCACAGGCATCCAGTTCAGGCCTAAATAGCGACAAGAGTTGTACTGTTGAAAAGGAAAGGATATTTCTGCAAAGCTGTATGAAGTCTTTCAATATATGCATGCACACAGACTTTTCACATTTCATCTGTGAATATTCTCCTTCAGCCTTCATAAGGCTTTTATGCTTCAGGTTTGATTAATGTTCAGCTTAAAATACTCACTTGGTGAATTTCAGTGTGGTTGTTCCTAGGGCTATGAATCCAGTATGAAATTGAATTTGGAATATTTGTGTGTTGGTCATCTGAAAAAACACAGAGCACCAGACTGAACAAGTGCTTAAATTCATGAAATTAAAACATTGGTTTATAGCACATGCAGACAGTTTGATAAGTCTACCTTACTACCAGTTAACTGTATGGACTAATCATAACCACTCTGTGGGCTAAATTCGTTCTGCTTGTTCTACAGAAAGCAGAGCTTTTCCTTCTCAAACCCAGATACTTCCATCTGCCTCCATATAGCAGTGCCTTCACAACGTTCAGGTATATGCCTTCTTTCCCTGCTTGTCTTTATTTTTGGGATCTACTTGACACTTCAGCAGTTAAATTAAACCTGTATTTGTTTCCACTGAATTCACTGGAGCAACAGGTTTGCACCCCAGAAAAACACAAGACCATTTTACTTGCAGTAGAGGCTTCAGTAAAGCGTCATCTCTACAGCAAACAGCACAAGTAACAAATTAAGAAGAGAAAAAAGTTCATTGCTCACTCTGCAGCTTCAATGTTAAGGTTTCAAATGTACCATCAGGAAAATTAACAAGATCTCAGATTGAAGTATCAGTGGATAGAGTGACTATTCAAGATTGCAGCCACTGCACCCAGCTGATGGTGAGTGTTTAGGAACCGCTGTGCCTGACCAGCCACACAGCACCCATCTGCAGGGAGCAAATGAGGTCATACTCAAAGCAGGTGGGACAAAACTTGGTTCTTCCCTCACTTTTTGTGCTTTGATTTTTTTATTATTATTAAAAAAAACCCAACAATTGAAACAGGTTATTTTACCGGGTAAGCCAATTAACCCACGTCACTACAAAGGTTAATAGAGCACCTTAGTGTATGACAACTACTGATTCGGTTTTTGCAGATCCAAGTTTTCTAGTCTGAACAGACTGCATTTCCAAATTCCTCTTTCACAATTACAAGAGCCAGGGAACAGGATTTTAAAGTCAGCCTCAAAACCTAAAACAACACGGACAGATACATGTTTTCACTTTCAGCACTGCTGCTGTGTTATGGGAAGGAGACATCAGGGTGCGCTCCCTCCAGCACTCCTCTATTCTCTCTCCCCAGTTTCCACTGTCTCCCATTTCTTTGATCTGCTAGTATTAAGAGGCTTTTGGGCTATGAAGGGGGTGGCTGCCTGACCAGCCTGCAGCTTAGATGGTCTTTCCAATCCCCATGACTGACCAATCCACACAAATTGCCTTTTTGCCCTAGTGACCAAAAAAAGGTAAAGGCTGCTCCAGAGCAAGCAAAACAGACACCATGCAGGAGCAATGGCTTAGTAATTCATTCTAATTTGAGCATAAGAAAATCTTCTTCCATCTTCTTAGAGTGCATAGGTAGTAGTTTGCCCTGAGCTGGTTACTGATGGACAGTTACATCAGCTGGAAGGATCCTACATGCTATCAGTAGACAGCATCTCCATAAAGAGATACTAGAGGTCTCATGGACTTCTCCATATGCAGTTCTTTGTTTTCACTTGGCACTGCTCAAATCCGTGTTACATTTACAGTCAAGTAAGGAAACATTCATCACTAGCACCATGTGCATTCTTAGACCCCATATTTAGCCATCTCTTAGTTAGGTACATAGCCTCTACCATGCAAGAGAAGTTAAACTCCTACTTTTGCTTGAAGACGTCCCCCAATGGTCGATCTCATGTGGTAGACAGAAACAACAACATCTCCATGGACAGTAGCTCCCAGTGGAATTAGGACTTTCCCTTCTTGCACACGGTATTCTCTTTGAGGGAAAGAGAAGGAAATCCACAGTTAAGCTCCCTTCCACAGCACCGTTACCACCTGCCAACGATATCACCGTACAAGCTGATCTCGTTCAGGCCAAGCAAACAGAAGGTGCGTTCAGCGCCCTGCTTACTCTTTGGTTTAGTTGAAACAGAACCATTTCACAGGGGAAACCAGCACAGCACTGAACTACTTCTGCGAAGGTATCCCACTGCATGAAAACTTCAGAGTCACTCTGGCAATTTACTTCAACACTTGGCACTAACTTTCAATTAATACACGTTCATTTACCAGGCAGTCTGGCCATGGCTGCTGCACAGGTATTAGACACATTACAGCAAAACAAAAGCTTCCTCGCATTAAGCTCCTAAGGATGTTAGGAGACCACAGCAACTCACTTCATTCTTTCATACTCCTGGGAAGTGGTAAGGATTCTGGTTTCTCCGCTGAGAATGTCGCAGAAGGGCCGGCAGCCGTTTCGTTGCTTGTTGAAGCAGGGGACTGGACTGAGGGTGACTGACTTGATAGTAAGTGGTTTGCAGTGAGGAATGATGGGCTTGTCTGCTATTAGATCACAAATGTATCCTATGTATCTGCAGACAGAGAAAGCCTTTACTGATATCTCCACCCCAGGTGAGCAGGTTTCATCCTGTACTTGAAGTCTACCTTGAAATCCAGTGAAAGCGCAATTCTTTCACAGTTCCAGGACTGGAGTTTCCACGTACTCCAGCATCCTTTCAGCTGGTACAAAAAATCTACACTTCTACTTCTGTTTAATTACAAGAACTGGAGCCCAAGAGGAAGGAAGCTGGCCTTTAGCTCTGAGCTGAAGATCAGTTCTCCTCACCTTTTAAGAGAGAAGGTGCTGAGCAATGGTTTTTCTGGTTTACCAGTAGAAGTTTGCTTTTTTTTTTTTTTTTTTAACATGTACATTACTAACAAAGTAATTAATCTGTTATGTGCTGAAGAATCATTATTATTACAGACATAACACTATCTTTGGTTTGCTCTGACAGGCAGTTTTTCCTCTGCTTAATGGAAATTGTAAAAGAAACCCAAAACACCCAAAAAACAATTTTACAGTGTAAACTCCCATAAGGATGAAGCTGACATAGGGAGAGGGATTCACCCAGGCCCTCTTAACTACAGGTTTGCCAGCTTCCCCGAACCAGTGAGCAAAGCTATTGTAATATTTGGTTTTGTTCCTCCATCACTGTTATATCGATGTGGGTAAAATGGAAGTGGCCATAAATATCAGTTAAGACCCATCAAAGCAAGGTACCACAGCTAATGCATGAGTACTGCTCATGTTGCAACAGGAATTCTGCAGTTTTCAGTTTGTCACCTCCTGCCAGTGCCTTCAGGCTCGCCTGGGTGGTGAGACTGGGGCATGCAGCATATACACCCTTCAGGTCACCTGCATTATTTTATAGATTAATAGAATAATTCAGGTTGGAGGAGACCTCCGAAGGCCATCTGGTCCAGCTCTCTGCTCAGAGCAGGACCAGCTTCAAAGCTGTAGCTCAGAATTGGATTACGCTGCTGGGGGTGACACCCAGCTGAGGATCTCCAAGGCCAGAGATCCCACAGCTGCTCCGGACAGCCTGTTCTGTGCCTGATCACCACTTTACCGCTTATTTCTAGGGAACAAAGTGAAATCTGAATGCTTAATCTCAGCCTAGGGGCTGGGAACACATTGCCAAAACACACACAACAGGTACTCGGGCACTTTTTAGTGTAAGGAATATAGCTCGCTTGCGGAGCGTTTAGCCAGTGTACCCTACCTCCTGTGAGATGGCCACAGTACGATTCCAGGTCTCTTTGTGTTCAGCAGCTGCATAGCAGGGCCTGGATTAGAGAAGAGGTGACAGAAACAGAACATCGCACTGACCAGAACTGCTGAGGCTGCACGGCCATCCTGTTAGGGAAAGGGGCGGGAGGAGAAAAATGCGTTAAGTATCAGAGACATCCTTTAAATTTCAGCAGAACAGTCTCCTCTCTTCCTTAAATCACATACAATAATTTCTCCAGAAAGACTAGGATTGAGACCGCAAGTTGATGAGGAATTTTCAGCGCTGTGTTGTTTAATACCGAGGACTTCAGTGAGCAGCACTGGCCTGGATCAAAGCAAAGATAATATCCAGTAAGCAGCCAAAGCTGAGGATTGTTTACGCTTGTTTTGAAAGCCCAGAAGTACGTTCTGTGTACAAATGTTGGTGTTTCATGGCTGCTCCCAAGCTGTTATAGTATAGTTATTTCAAACCTAGGCATGGAACTGACCACAGGGGTCAGAGTACACCCATCCTGCAGCTGCAGGCAGCCATCTAATAGAAATTTAAACGTAGAAGAGTTCACAAACAAACAAACAAAAAAATCTAGCCCAAGGCTCCCTCAGCCAAATACCTCCACAGCCCTCAGCCTACAGACTGCTCCTGAACAAGTCCATGTTTTCTTTAGGGCAAATATGGGGGAAAGTATGTTTGCTAAGTGAGATTGATAGACCAAAAATACAGAAAGGAGAGAACCAAAGTATCCCCAGTGCCCCAGGTCCCTGCTATACCCAGGAACGTATGAAGTGATGAGCCATATGGACCATACCCCAGCTCTGGCAAGCCAAACAAAAAGAAAAAGCCCCTCCGCCAGCTTCCACCAAAATCCAGGTCTGGTGCTGCTTAGTTTTGGATGCACATTTGTGTGCAGCGATGGGTACGAGAACACACTCGGTACTACCGGAGTGCCATGCCACCAGCTCACCTCCCGCTCCTCAGAGGGGACGGAAGATCCCAGAGGTCAAGACTCATTTACAAAGAAGTAGTGGGAAACCTATTGCCCTGTCAGGCAGCCAGTCACCCTCAAAGTCTGAAACACCAGTTAAAAATTACACAGGCTCCTTGCAATTACTTATTTCAGGCACCTTTTAGGCACTCCAGCCATACTGTAGGAGTTGCCGTACCAGAGCTGACCCAGACCCCAGCAACCTGCTGAGCCTGAGCACATGCTCAGGGTTAACAGGCTATTTGCTTTTTTTAAGGTTTAGCCCCTGCCAGTTGCTTCTGAAAAGATCTCTCAGGTTCATATAAACTAAAGTGGGCTTCTGCAGACTTCTCGGAAAGTGTCGTAAAGGACTCCCTGTCCTTTACAGCATTATCCTGCTATTCACTGCTCAAAGGAGAGTAAAGGAATTTGATTCTTGAGCTAGATTTCCGGGACTGGAGGCATCAAGTGCATCTTCATCTGTGTTTGGATGGAATTTATATCCCGTAGCTGCTGGCTGTGCTACGCAAGGCAGAAACACCAGACTTGTACATAAGGTCTATGCAGTTTGGGATCAACCATTTCCTCCATTCCTTCCAGTTTATGCTGATCAGGGCTGACAGCCTCCCGGATTTCATTTAGGCTCCAGGAGCAAAACTCTCCTTTTGGGCATTTCTGTCGATATTAAAGGTTGTATGGGATAAGTTACAAGGTTAGTCGTACAGAATCACACCACTCTCATGCATCCTGTCTACATGTCGTCCAGTACTGAGTACCCCTTCCGGGGGTTTTAGCGATCATTTCAGCTGTGATGCACAGAGAGGAGCAGAAGGCAACTGGACCTCTTCAGCCAGGCCTGACAAGTAATGACCACAAGAGACTTTAACAATCTCAGTTTTACAGTTTGACAGAATTCCCAACTGTATGTATTCTCCCCAACTTACATCAGCAACCTTCAGTCTCAAGGCTGCATTTTGTCCTGCGACAACGTACGATAAAATGCAAAGCTGCAGCAAGCTGACAACTCTTAGGGCCAGTTCTTGGGTGTATTTCAAACCTTTTGCGACTCGGCACCTCTAGTAGTTCACTGCTGGAACAACTGTGACCCCTCTTGCTTTGCATTCCTGCTTCCCTTCCAGTGTTAGGTCTTCTAGCTTAGCTATGTAGCTGCACATGGAAGAGGATGTCCCTTTCTATGGGGGTGCATTTTATTACATTTTCTTTTAGAAATTGCCACCATCCTTGTACACAGACTCCAGACACGCAACATGCTATATGACTTATGACTCATAGGTCTAAAAATTGGGTTACTTTCTGGTGTACATACCATGCAGTGGATGACACACACATTTTTGGGGTTCTGCTGTAGCCAGTTGTGCATGTTCTTACAGACGGCATAGAGGTTGTGCAGACTGGGCGCTTGTCGTACTGGCCAGCTACATTCGGATACCTACAGGAATCACAGGATGAACAAAAGCCAGCTTTGAAACAGCATTATGCAAGCATGCTTTTACAAATACTTTCTGCCAAGAAACGTAGCTCTCTTTTACAGCCTAGAGTTTTGTGCTTGAAGCCTACTGTATCTCTTCTCATGCATAATTCTGCTCCGTGGCTTTCATGAATTATGAGGAGACAAAAAAGAATTCTCATTAAATAACATACTAGTTATGTACTGTCACTGACTATACATTTTAAAAAATTTACATTCCAAGTCAGATTATCTTGAGTGGCCTTTCCTGGCGCTCCAGTCTCACAGCAATGCATTGATTTCTGCTATGCCTAAAGCCTTTGTACAACTTGACCCTAAAAACTACAGCTCTGATTTTCAAAGGATACTGAGCATCTGTTCTCAGTCATTTTGTGTCATAGGATTTTCAAGCCCTATTTGACAGATATTAGACAGATGAAAGGGAAAATTCTGTTAACTATACTTACTCAGATACGATTATTTTTTTTAATACATGAGCCAGAAAAATGAATGACTTCTTAGAGCTAAAAACCCACAAATCCTAAAGTATGAATAGTAACTAGACATCAATGTACTAGTTCTGAGTCACAACACTTATCTAACAACAGTCCTTGCAGTCTCAAACAGCACATCAAATAGCCTTCTACAGACATCTCCGTTTCATCTGGGTTTAAATGATATTTTTTTTTAAAAAAGGCATTTCTGGCTAGAAGAAATTTAAAGGAGAAACGTTGTGAAGCTTGTCCTCAAAGAATTGGTTCTCTCTCTCAGCTAACGTTTGGATCCTGCTTAATAAGAACCGGGGGCAGGAATGAGATGGTTTGCCCAGAAGATCTTAAAGAGCCATATGATTTCCCTACTGGACTGTTTCATCTCTCAGAGGAAGGAAGTGCTGCAGGTTCAATAAAACTTGTATTTAAGGTTCTCTCTTACATACACCTGCACAACATCTTATAGCAGAAACAGGAATCCCGACTCCAGCCAGAGAATTACCAAGCTGAGTGTTGTCTCAAACAACATCTCCAACGACAGCCGGAGGACACAGGGGCAGAGCAAGCAGAAGCACTGCCTAACCCAGCACACCCATCCTGCTGGCAGCCCTTCTGAGCCTGGCAGCCCTCCGCTTAACATTTGGTCTAATATCCAATTAGATATTTGTCTAATGGCTTTTTAAACTCATGAAAGTTTTTGGTCTCCACAATATCCTGAAATTCAGCCGCACACTTGGTGAGCAAGTGCAGATTTGCATTGTAGAAGCCACCCAACAAGTCAAACCATGCTCAAGCTCTGGAAGGCAGTGAATGACCCTTCCCTATTTACCCTCCCTACAGCATTATACCCATCACCCATCTTCTTCTGCCTTGAGAGCCGTAGTTTGTTTCATTCCTTCTGTTGCATACACTTGATTTTTCCCTTGCCTCTACCCTTTCTGTGCATTTTCAGAAAGGGCTGAGGGGGCACAAAACACCCAAAAGTTCACTATGTAGTGACCTCCAGTGCAGGAACAGCCAGCGTTAGCTTTCTGTTCCACGGACCTGACCGGGTACATCCTGCTGCAGCCATGGGACTACCTTAAAATCTGAATTACAGAGTGATCGCAAACATTTCTTCAATTCTTTTAACAGATTGAGTACTGATGCTATAAATTATATATTCTTTTATAAATTATTTTATATTATCACACCAATTATTTTATTATACCAAGCAAAAGTCTTCTCCTCCCGACCCCAAATACTTTTGCAGCAGGTTTACGGAGGGAGGCACAAGATGCACTTGCAATTAGATCACTACAGCACAATTCAGATTACAAGTGGCTGTTAGAATTAATATGACCAGTGACCCTTTCACTGGTGATCTTCTCAACAGACCTCAGGCCAACACTCTGTCAAGCATCTGGAAAAGCCGTTATCACTTATCAAGTCAATAATATATGTTTTCCAACAGTCCATAATAATATATTTACTTTGCCTATAATTACACATCTGCCTGCTGGTTCGCAATTGGAAATTAAATAGGCGCTATGTAGCGCGGCATTTATTTCAAATGTAACCTCACCACCACTCGTGAAAGACAACCTTACAGAAAACTAACAGGAATTCTTCTAGAGCTTTGGAAATAAGCAGCCAGCACTTGTTTTACTTTAGCAGTAGGGCAGCAACAGCCAGGAATGTGACCCATCACGGACTTTGAAGTTTGGTTTGGTTTAACATTATACTTGAGTTATATGTTTTCAAACTGCTCACATTTCCTCGAGCAGACGCGAGCTCTGCTCTCCCACCGGGGAGGCGAGGCAGGGAGGCGAACAGAACACAGCCAGATTGGACCAGCAGGTTTTAGTGTTCGTAGTCCCCTCTCCCCCTCAATAGACAGGGCACTTGGGGCTTCGTGATCCGCACAGCCACATCCAGGCAGGAAGATGGTCCGGCAGGACATGAACTTACCTTCCTCCTGTGCCACTAGGCAGCAAAGTGACCTACTTTGATCTTAGGAATGAAAAGTTTTAAAGAAGATAGGAATTAAAAGGGCTTTCACTTTGAAGAACAAGTGCGTATCTCAAGACTTCAACTCAGCTGGCATCCTCACCCAAAGCAGAAATTACTCTTAACATGCTTTCACCTCCTTGGTAGCCCATTAGTATTTTTTCCGATATATATGAAGTGCAACCTCATATTTATAATTGTTCCATGCTTCACCTGATCTCATATATTGTGCTGTGCACATTTCATTTTCCTGAAAAATACCTGGAGTCAGCATTTCCTAGACCATAACCTGAAAGTACAATGTTTTATTAAAAGATGCATCATTTTCTTCCTCTGTGTGTCAAGGCAAGAGCTTACAAAGCACCTGGTCATGCTTCGAGAGGGATACACAAAGTCATCTGTTAAGCTGTTGGGTAGGTTAGGAGATAAAGCACCGGGGATGGAGGAGTTATGGCCAGGTCAAGCAATATACCAACAGACGTTTAATGCTGGGCTTTCAAAAATAGAGCTGTCTTTCTCCTCCCACCAACAGTGATGCACCAGAACCCAGTGAGAATGAAGATTCAAAGCCCTTGATATCATTTAATTAGTCTTTCCTGTTCATTTACTCATATTTGAAATCATGGCTGGTTACTGATTGCCACTGAGAAATTTGCTTCAAGTGCAAGTGATTTCTGGTGATCAGAGAAATTGCTGAAGATCGATTCAGCTATACTGCAAATTAAAATGAAATGTGGCTTATGCTGCATGAGATTTTCTTACCCTGACCGAAGGTTAAGCCTGGCAACTGCTGTTGCCTTTTTTTGTTGAAAGCAACGAAAAATAAGGAATTTAAAAAATCATAACTCCCTTGTGGGAAAGGGAAAGAACAGGAAGTTTTCTGAAAGATTAGATCTAATCTTGCATTTCAACAGTAGTATTTCATAGAGATTTCCTCTAAAAGCCATTAATGAACCAGAGCCTTGCAATGCTCCCGTATGCTGTTCTGGTTTTAGAGAAGGAAACTGGGGCAGAGAGTGGAGGTGGGTTTTTAAAGTCACACGCTAGTGGAAGAGCCAAAATGCCCCCTAGATCCAGTTTCCAGTCCTGTGCTTTGCCTGCTAAGGGCTCCTGCTTGATTAAAGTACAACTGAAGGATTGTTCAACATGAAAATAATCTACCTTCTTTTATTGGTAACTTCTTTCGAAGTGCTTTCATTTTGTTCTTTATTTCTCTGCAGCAGCTTTGAACAGCTACGTAGGAGCCAAGAGCAGCACAGGCTCAACTTAATGCAATGCCACTTACTCTCACAGGCTTCTAACAAGCATTATGCCCTGAACTTTCCAGCTCTTTAATCCCTGCCGTCCCAGACATCAGCTAAAACCCAGAACCGACCACAGCAGCTTAGAAACACCTATAATTCCTTTTTCAGCTTCCTACATTCTGCCACGCTCAAGATAGACAGAAGCAGGACCTGGTGCCCCTTTTCCTAAGGTGTTTCAGCCCCTGTTCTCGTTAACCTCTCGGAAGACACCTACCCGGTTGTGAAACTTGGCACTGCGATAATACTTGGGTGACAGGTTGAAGACTGTGTAGTGGTCTGGATGTCTGGAATCCAAAAACGTCCGTACATCTTCGATGTGGTTCCTGAATCCCAGCTCAACGCCTTCAGCCGGAAAAGACATCACTGGAAACATAAGAGGGAGCCAAGGCTGAGTGTGCACCATAACGTGTTTATGGACTTCTGAACCCTGGGATACTACAGGTTTTATGTATCCAATAAGCAGTACTTACCTATGATTCTTGAGGTAATGTATGAAATATCTAGCTCCCCCTTGGTGTAACTAAAAGAAGACAAAGTAGGAGACAGACATTATGCACATGTTTCCAGAAGACAGCACATTAAAGGAACCAGGAGCAGAGCGTTTTCCCACAAAGATCTACTGATAACAGAAGGAAAGAATGATCTTAAGAATGATTCTTTGTACTTTGTCATTATGCCTTAAGAAGAGGGTGCAAATAGCTTCCTGCAGACAGTGACCCAGCCTTCCTTTCCACATATGCAATTAACTGGCTGCAGAAGCCTGCAAAAAAGGTCCCTTTTCCCTTTTGTCATTAATTTTCAGTGCCACTTTGCAGGAGAAATCTCTAGTAGTTTGCCACTTTGCAGATCCCTCAAAGCCTCTGAGGTCTTGCATGCATTAAGTTTCTTTAATTTATTGTAGCCCTGTATGCCTCAGAGGCAGGTAGAGCGCCAAGCACAGGGGACAATGCCAGCAGAGGTAACCAAAGCAAAGTCACCTCAGCTCTTTCTTCAATGCGAAAGGTGGCTTTAATGAAGGGAGCAGTTACATCAGCCAGTAGAGCCTCCTTGCGCTGCAAAGGGAGGGCATATAACATGAGCCAATATCCAGCAACAAAATACTCAAGCGGTGGTTGAGCAGAAGGACCCCACAGGGGTCAATAAAGGAACTGGAGACCAAGCGCTCCCCTTTCACGGCGGGGGCCTTTTCCAGACTTCAGGGTGTCGATGCTCACGCACTATGAAGCTTAGATTTCTTACTTTGGTTTTCCTGCTTTTTTGGGGCCAAATACAAATTACGAGACAGAATCAAAGAAGTCACTCGTGATTTTCCCCTCCTTCCTTTATTAGGTTTGCTGGAAATTGTGCCGTACTAGTTAGGATGGCAGCTCAGACTGGCACTTTGCAGTTAGCGATATCACCTGCGTTAGGCAGCTTCAGCTGTACTGTACCTGGCAACAGACTGCATGACCTTTGAAGATGTATCTTTCAGGGTATCCTTCAGGTTATCCTTCAAATTGCTGAAGAGTCTCCCTGCACCTCCTTTCACCATATCAAGCAAGCCTCCCCCATAGCTGGACTCCATGTCTGGTGATGAGGCACCTTCAAGTACAACAAAACCAAAGCCAACATCACGTATTTGGAACAAAACCGCAGAGCCAACAAACCCACTGCTCTGTTCAGACCCAACATATTCACATGCGCTGCTGCACGTCAAGTAAGTGTAGGGCAAAAGTAGTTTTACTTATAAAAGTCATGATTTTCCAGAGATGAGAGATGGCACATTCTCGCCAGCTGGGCTTAGAAACCATCATCGACTCTCGGTGTTGTACGTAGGTTGGTTGTTTAGTATCAGCATGGTATGGACGACCACCACACAAGCTCCCTCACCTCTCAACCCCACCCAAAGCAAGACCAGCTCTTCAGCATGCAGCCGATCTGCTGATCACAACCAAGACCAAATCAACAACCACCTCCACAGGGGTAAGAAAAAGGCACTAGTACATACGACAGCTCTTCAGCGTAACCGTCACAGCTGCCAGCTTGACTGCAGCTAGACGACTGAAGATTATCTTGTGACTCTCCATTTCTATGGATACAGAGGAAGTCATCGGAGTCATTTTAAATCACTTAAGAGTCCAGTTAGATTTGCTAGAGTGGAAGATAGAAGCCTGGGTTTTGGCAAGAGAAGAAGGAAGTTCAGGAATTAAGCTTTGCAGCTGAGAATGAGAACCTTTTTGGTTATTTGTGTGTTTGCAGCCTTAGTACAAGGCTCAGCAAATTGCTAAGGCTAAAGCAGAGCGGGGCTGACCTCCTTGGTAAGCTTTTTCTTCCACAGCTTGACATGGTCCGAAGCTGCAAAGTCAATAGGAGACTAGCACAGACCAAGAGCCATTTCAAGTTATCTCGGTGGACTGCGATATGGCCTTACACTTCAGGTGTTTGCATTTTTCAGTTATAATACAACAACTATTCCACTGTCTTAACCAAGAATCGATTTGTTGCAGCCTTCCTTATTATAGCAGGGCTGCGTTAATAGCATCATTCTTAGAGAAGCAGCGTAATAAATTGGTTGTAGACTTGAGTAGATGTGGTTTTGTTTTACTGCAAGTTGTCAGACACACACCTAGCAACATGATATTTTAACTGCTTATTAGCTACAAATTAAGCTCTTGACTACTTAAAAATAGCTTTCTGTTCACTAGACTGCAACTATTTTGATCTTAGTGAACTTCAACTACATTATTTTAATTATACATTTGTTACCTCTTTATGCCGGATTAGTCAGAAGATCTAGATCCTCTAGCACTGCAAATTAAGCAACAAGCAACCTATGTAAATGCATGCCACGCACGCAGGTGGTCTCAAAATCGAGATGGCATCTGCTAAGGGTTGCCTTTCCCAGGGCACCCAGAAAGTCTGAGAACATTTGTCCTGCCGTAGAGCCATGGGACAGCTGCTTCGTAAAACGAACATGCTGATCGTTATTAATTACTCCAGCTCCCAGAAATGGGGAAGATTTATCACGGTTAAGGCAGGCTGATGACATTGACAGTGCTTGGTTCATATTTACAAAGAGACCTTACAGCTATCACTTCTCTGGTTCTATACAACATCTGTGAGTGGTATTAGATATATGCTACTGAAATATTGCTCACGTAATCAACATTTCCAGAAGAAATATTCTTGAGACATTCAGACTATTAAGAAACATGGAAGAAGCTACATCTAAAAAAGCTCTTACTGCTTTACTCTGTAGATTACCAAACCCATTTAAATGGCATTCACTCTTTCAAACCCAGAGCGAGCTATCAACAAACATCACTATAGATAAGTAAGTATCTTTAAACTGGAAACTCTATTGGTGAAGTGATGCTATTTATTCCCCAGTGCAGAGAGGATGCTTAATGCACTCTGATGTGGTCATGATTCACATGCACATGATCCATGTGCTAGACCATCTCTTCTCTTCTGAACTCTGCCAGCTTCAGAACAGAAGATGCCTTCTCAAGGCACTGAAGTATTTCTTTTGCCAAGCCACTTGCTAGTATCTACTTCAAGTATGATTAAGGAGAAAAAAAATAGAAAGAAAAAGAAATAATCAAAGTAGCTCATTGGCTTCCAAGTATGGAATTAGTGTTTGATCTCTCTTCAAAAACTTTGCTTTCATATTACTCTGTGCTAGAACAGCCAGGGATGGAAGGAGGAGGTACTGTTCAAACGGTACTTTCAGTTCTTCAGGTCAACTTTTTAAAGAAAGGAAGACAGAAAGGTGGTAACTTGGAACAGGGAAAGCAGGGGCAAAAAGGTTAAAGGACCAATGGTACTGGACAAATTTTTATGGTTGGAAATGCTGTAGGAGAGCAACACAAAGGCTTCAAGAGTATGGAAAATCTAGAACCTTTAGAAATCAACCTGGGGGGAGGGGAGGAGAAACAGAGGGAGAATGAGAATTTCACTGTCGTTCTAAAAGAAGCAGCAGCAATTAATTCCAAGTTTACTGCGTACACTAAAACAGAGAAACAGAAAGGATGGCTAATGAAGAAATGCGAGCTGGTGCTACTCAACCAGGAGAACAACACTAGTATTTAAGATTTAACATGAGGCAAGTATTACTCAGCTGTTGTGAAGCTGTAGCACTTGGTACTATACCAGGTGCAGTAATTTGTTTGGGTATCTTTTAGTCACTGGATGAGAGCAGCATCCTCAGGTGCTGACAAAGACAGTCTTTCTCAGTTACTAGGAATGACATGGTCTTCACAGACTGCTCAGAGAAGAACAAAATAAATACATCCAAAGGCTCCTCTGCCAGGCACTGTCTCTTACAAAGCATAAGGATGTATAAAGGAGCAGAAAGGGTCAATGCATTAACACATGAACCTGACAATATATACAGAAACACACAAGAACCACCAAAAAAAATTAATTTTTTAAAAAAAAGGTAGCTTGCCCCTTGCCCCTGCATCTTTTGCTGAATAAAACATTTCTGTGCTAAGTCCCTCTTGTAAACAGAGACCTTCAGAGCTCCTGCAGACCTTTCCAAAGGACAGCTGCAGTTCCCTGGGCCACGTGCAACAGCCGCTGGGACGGGGCACGGGACAGGGATGGCTGAGCCCCATGTCCCACACGTCTTCTATGGAAATGAGCCACCTGGCCAGGCATCACCTACCGCTGCCATTGCACGTCCCTGAACCATGCTCAGAGACAGCTGGCTTTGTAAGTTTGCTCTTCTTGAGCATAAAAGGCCTGAGAAAAGAGCAGTTGAGTCGTCCCTCAAGCACACTGGCCAGCCTGCGGAGGACTATGACCTGTTCTGCAGTAGAAAGAGGACCAAGGACACTCGCCAAGGCTGAAGGGACGCACCAGGCGTTGCTCCCTCTCAGAGCCCAGCAGGAAAGAAGTTCAGGTTTCGCCATGCAGATAAGGTGATCACCACTAGCTTGGTCAGGATATTGAGTTAGCAGTGGAACAGCATATCCCTGCTCAGAAAGATCTTCCTACCAGTGTTGGGTGGTAAACCCAGAACAGAGGAACACTCCTCTCCCTTAGCACAAAGGCAAAAGGCACATTTTGTATTAAAATGAAGCGCCTGAAGCACGACACGCCATCCCTCCCCCAGGAACTGCATCCCTTGCACACATTTGCCTGTGCTGCGGCCAAAGCCAAAATTAACACTCACAAGAACCTGCGTAAGCCCCACAAGCATCTTCTGGTAGGGCAGAAACAGGAGCTTGCAGGCTTGTTTGTGTAGAAACAGTTTGCTGCAAGTTAGCAGCGCAGGAGCGTGCCATGTGGCTCAGATCCCAGTTTTCGGCATGTTGTCACCTAGCAGTTCAGTTAACATTGACCATGGGCTGGAGTTGCTGTCTAGGAGTCTCATTATGGAGAATGAGCCTCTACGTATAAAGATGCATCTTGCTCCTTACATGGAACTCTTTATTAACCCAGTTATTGGATATTCCCCGAAAGGCTCAGTGTGCTTCAGAGACACGCTTCTGACCTGTATTTGTAGCACAGGTTTCAGAGGGATTGCTTGCTAACAGCAGCCTTTTCATTTCCCAATACAGGAACTTTTAATGTAGCGGTTTTACTGCTGCGTGTGCACTGCAGACGTGCCTGAGATGCATGGGACGGCTCCTCCTGCATAGCTCCGTTAGGTGATGGCAATGATGGTCTCACTAAAGCGCTTCAAGCCAACGGAGCGGCGTGGAAAAGAGCCAACTTCATCCGTTTGGTGGACAAGCGGAAGTTTGTATTTGTTCTGGCTGAAGGTACTTGCTCTGAGCTAATGCCTGCTCCGAGAAGAGATTATACTGTGCTCAGAATAAACTTTCAGCGGTCATCAAGTGCAGTGACAACCTGCTGCATCTTCTTCCAAAACTAAAGTATGTCATAGGGCAGCGTTCCCATCACAGTCCTTTCCCATCATCAGCCAAAGGGTGGGATGTCTCTGGACAGATTACAGCCGAAGGAGCCTCTGCTGACAGCACCAGCCTTGTGCTGGATGGGATGGCAGCTAGGGAGTGTAGAAATTTTAATTAAAGCACTTGAGCTCCCTCCTTGCTCTCTAGCTAATTTTACAGAGCATCAGGAGAAGGATGTGCACCGCAGGAGGAGAACTTCTCCTCCCAAGGCAGAGAGGCTGCCAAGATACCACAGCAAATGCTGCGTCCCCGTAGCCACATCCCACCTCAGCAGGTGTGCAGCCTCTGAGGAGAACGCTGCGGTCGCCAGGGGAGTTCAGAAGGATGCGCCCCTGTACGGGAACGGCTGAGCACGGCCCCTCTGCCTGCGGTCCCACCGTGACTTGCTCGCCAAAGGCGCAGGTGTTGTGGCAGGGTGACATGAAGTGCTTTGGCAGGACAGCGTGGGGTGCTGGGAGCCTGCAGAGAGACTGACACTCATCGATAATGTCAGAAGAGACTTATTGTCACCTGTCTTCCTTTAGCAGGGCAAAACCAAAGTGTATGTATTAGCCAAACCAGGAAACTCTGCTCCTCCACACAGACAGGGAAAGAAACCGCAGTGTATCCAGAAGGGAAATACCTCCCTCCTCCCGTACCCTCACGAAGGACCACTCGCTTCAGCTCCTCTTGCTGCAGTCCACTGAGCAGTGTTCATGCTTAGGTTCAAAAACAATGACACTTAAACCAGCTCAGCTTTAAAGACTAGGTTTTGGGGCCAGAAAGGGGTGAATGAAAGGGGTGTGACCCTGCATGATGGGGGATGCTTTGGCACCAGCCACCGTCACCCACAGCCAGAGGTTTCACAGAGGAGCCAGCAACAGAGGGTTCCACTCTACTACTAGCTGAGGGAGATGCTCACGGGTTGGAACAAGCGAGAAATAGCCAATTTGGAAGCTTTCCCTGCAAGGGCTGCACATTGTGGTCCTTGTCTACCTGGGGGATCCCTGAGCACCAGCCCCCCCAGGCAACCCACAAACCCTACAAACCACAGGGCATGAATTCCAGCTCTCCAGAGAATTAAGGGGGAAATGAGCTGACATTTAAAAGGCATTTAAGACCATGTCAGTCTGAATATTTATGCTGATGAAGCAATACTTAGCTTGAGAGCAGGGAGGTGAAAGCAAGACGTCTAGAAATTGAAGATCAGCAGTCAAGTACTGCGTTTCATAGGTTACTTAGCAAGAGTAAACAGACCCTTTTTGCCTGTAAAGGGCAGACAAAAAGCAGACATGAAACCGTAGGAAAGGAAGCAGGTTTACCTCAGTCTGCCCAGACTATATGTAACACTATCTTCAATGTCAATTCTATTTTTTTTTTTTGGGTCAGAGTTACTGCCTGTGCTTTCTTTAGAGACGGAGAAAGGAAAGAGCAAAACCTTCCCTGTTCCTCACCATGGTTCTTCTCTAGAAAAGCATTAAAGCCTTCATCTCCCACCCTCCTAAAAGAAGAGGTTAGTTTGGGAGTATAAAATGCTCCTCTGTATTCTCTTTCTACAGTACCCTGAGAGCCTGACACTATGAAGAGGAAAAAAAAAAACTTGTTAGTTGGTGCATACATGTCCCAAATCACATGTTTCTGGAAGTTTTCAGCCGCTCACTGCAGCCTTCTCCCTCCCCACAAAGTATTTTTGTGGGGGGAACGGTTGTTTGCTTGTCTTTCCCCTCAGATTCTTACCAGGGCACGGAGTGAAAGGGGAGCAAGGGATCCGGTGGAGGCTGCCCTGTGCCTTGGCAGAAACGGCCCTTTTAAAGGTCCCCGAACCGAGAGAAGTTGAGCCGCTGTTGTTGTGGCTTCACCAACAAAGCCCAGATTGTTTTTAAGGAACACTCAGCAAAAAATGACACTATTTGTGCTTCTGCCTCCCCCCCAGCAGCCCCGCCAGCCAGCGGAGGAGCAGCCACAGCTCACGTTCCTCCCACACGCAGCTTCCCCAGCAAAGCCTGTGTAATGCAGGACGTGATTTCGCACCAGCATTAAGGGATATAAAGCCAGGCTGCCGTGGCCCCATCATCGTATTCACCGGCTTCGCCTCGGCATCGCACAAGAGCCCATGCAGCATGCAAAGGGCAGGAGGAGCAGCCCTGCTGCAGGCATCCCTGCTACAACATTATTAAAGCATCCTCATATAGGTACATCACGTATGGAGGGATATAAGTGTGCAAGAAACAGCCAGCCAGCCAAACTGACCCAGGCAGAGCAGAGTCCCCACACCCCTGGGGACCCTCAGCATCCCCAGCTCCTGCTGTTCCCTACACCGAGTCTATCTTCCACGCTCAGCACTTCAACTTTCAGGGGATTGCAAATCAATTTGCAGACATTACTGGAAGAGTTTAAACTCCTGTTTTGGGGGGAGGGATGGCACGTATTTCTAAATAAAAACCTCTGGGCAAGTAGCTCCTTTGCATCCAGTGATAATCAATAGCGTTTAGATCCAAGTGCTTCCTTTGTCAGCCACGTTTTAAGAGCACAATCTCAGTGCCCCGAAGCCCAAGCCTGCCCAGCTGTTCCTTCCAGCACATAGCTCTCTTCTGGATATCTGAGCTTCAATTTAAGCAAAGGCTCTAAAACATCTCTGCTGTTATATGCACTTACATCCTCTCTTACATCAGGCATAGCCCAGGTGTCATAATTACATCAACTTTTTAATAGGCACCAAGTGGTGGTTTGCAAAGGGGAGAAATCGGCAGCAGAGGCAGCTAAAACAGCAGCGAAGGGAGCGCGCTTCTACCTGCCCAAACTACTTGGGAAGTCCCTCAGACTGACACAGACCCTGAAGACTGATATTTTTTTTTGCTACCAGTCTCATCTGTCCCCTCCTCCACTGCTGTCCCAGATTCCTGGTAGAGTTTCATTCCCTACAAGGCTGAGCACAGGTATCTTAGAGTGTTATTCTGTAAAAATTTTAACAGCAAAACACATGCAGAGTGGAACCGCAGGACAACAGCGGCAGAACCGGTTCCTGCCATTTCGTAACGCCGTTACTGAGACCCCCAAACCCAGGTTTCACTCGTCCTGATGCTTTAAAACACATAGTGGAGGCATGCAAGTAGAAGGCTGCTTTAGCAAGTGTAATCCCCAAGAAAAGTGGTTAAAGCCCACGGGAATGACTTCAGCGTGGCCAAAGGGAAGTTTAAGATCAGGCTGTAAAGATGTTTGAACTCTCGAAGGGCACAGGGAAGCAGGAGATGCGCTAGAGCCAAGGAGCCTAATGGAAGATAAGGGCTCACCAGATCGCAAATCACACAAACAACCACCCAGTATTACCCTTCACCCCAAAACCCACGCAGCTTGGCTGGTTTGCAAGAAGTATATTAAAGATGAGACTACTCAAGACAAAACCCAGCCGGTCTCGAGTAGGAAGGGAAAGCTGGATTCACCGGAGGCGAGTCTCCCCCAGAACACTGCCAGCTCCAACACGGGGCTAAAGCCAGAATATTTCTTTCCTAAGCAGGCAATTAGCATAAGACACAGACAGAGGCAGTAATACAAACTGCAACTGTATAAGCAATACTAGGCGAAGCTGGGAGAAGATGGGCTACAGGAGGTTAAGCACAGAAAGTTCCCAGCTTCCAGGAGGCAAGGGCAGGCAGCGCAGGCAGCTCCCCAGCCAATATCTGCCCCTTCCACCATCAGGACCAGTTCAGCACACAGAGGGTTCAGCACAGACCCATCCTGCAGACATCCCGAGCGTTAAGATACCTTCAATAATTTATTCAAGTGAACAAGTAATTGGTTTTGTTGTTGTTGTTTAGTGCTTTTTCTTTGTTTCTTTGGGGTTTTTTACTGCGACTTGCCAACAATTAGCTGGCACTGCACCTAGCCAGGCCTCCTGCCTAGGATAGACAGACACTGCCTCAAAACTGCGTTGCTACCTGCCCAAGAGCTTCTTGGCGGCTTTACCTCTAACAGAGGGGTGACCCCATGTTGTTCTGCCCTCGGTATTCCCAAAAGCTATGAGCATCCTTTTCAGATGAAGTCAGACTGGGGAAATGCTGCCATTATACGCTTACAAGGGGCTCATATAGTATGGGCGTTGGGAGGAACCGAGAAGCTCCTAAAGGAGACGCTTTGAAAAGGAATAGATTTGGGTTCACACCTTAAGGAACCGCTGGCACAGGGAGATTTCTGTGCATTCCTGCTGCTGTTGGGCACGGCACGTCCAGGCAGGCAGCGCTGCCTGCCTCCTCCAGTGCTGCTCCGACTACAGGAAAAGCTGTATTCCTCCTCCCACAAGAAGTCACGGTTCCTTTCATGTGTGGGCTGGGACAGGGTCCCTGCCCTCCCTTGGGAAGCACTCGGAGCTACTGGCAGCACATACCACACTGCAGGGTAGATAAGCTCAAGAACTTCTTTTTGTGCTTTTCTATGATAAAATGCTAGAACTAATATTGTATGAGCCCAAGGCTTCTTATTTGAAGGTTCATTTAAGACTGCCTAAATGCAAACTTCATGGAAATGTGAAGAATTAAGGTATTTCTGCTTTTGCTTGAGAAGTAGTAACTAAAGAATGCTGCTTGCACCATCAACTAAGGAATATGGAGGGTTTCCATGAAAAGAGGGTTTTGCTTCCTCTTTCAGAAGAGTAGGGACACTGGGGAGTCACCCCCCAGCACTGTGCCAAATCGTTTCATTTGTTATCTATTTTTCCTTATGAAGTTCGTACTACAGCGAGCAAGATGCATGTGAGGCCGGAATACTGAATACCGGCACAAACCATGAAATCGGTCTTTGAAGTTGATTGACATTCTCTCTGCTTCTCCTCCCTGTCAAAACATCAACAACAAAAAAAGAACACTACTGCCAACACCAAATCATTCAAGTGTCCAAAAAACACCAACCGAACAAAAGAGTTATTAAACCGAACCTCCCCGTTTGAAAGAGCAGCTAGGAGAGAATACAAGACAACATTGTCAGTGACGGTCTTTGACCCTGTGCCAGTGACATGGAGATGTCTCTCTTCTGACTCAGTGAAAAGGAATTGACAGCGTACAAGAGATTATGTTTGCAAGCATAAAACATTTCAAGAAATCACAGCTTCACTCGCGATTTATTTAAAATGCTTTTCTTTCGCGGTTACTCCGCCTGAGGAAGCACGCAGCACAAGCAACTCGATCCCCTGAGTGTTTAAAAGCTATTTTGTAGATTAGGTAGTTTATGAACACCACAGAAGAGCATGGAGTTTTTTTCCTTTTGTAACACATATCCTTGTTGTTACTTCTCTACCTTATTCCCTAGAACCTCGCTTTCTTTCAATGCTCAGCCAGCTGCTAAGAAATCATTCTTGAATGCCACAGCAAAACCCTAAATAAATTGCTTTTTTGCTGCCTGCTTCTCATCTTGTGAGCACTCTCAGCAACTTAAAAATAAAGAGACAAAAGGAGTACTTTTGTACTCTTCTTTAAATAGATGCTTTTCTTGGAATTTAGGGGTTTTTTTGAACTTGCCATGTTTCGTGTCCTACCAGCTTCAGCTCAAGTCTCCACTTATCTCCTCTGCCCTCCATCCTCAAGCTTCCAACCCCAGCCCAACACACTTGCTGGAGGAACATGTAAGTAGCAGTTACGTATAGATCCGTTAGAGTTAGGCACTACGATCACATTACTATCACATCTAGCATATTCCACAGTTTCTTAAGACGTCCCAGGAGGAGCTGAACATTCAGCAGTTAAGGGCATGTGCTAAAATTGCACAAAGTAATGCCCACTCAAGGTGTCACAGAACTTAAGCATAATCTTGTATGAACAGGCCACACTGCGAGATTTAAATCTCAGATTTAAATCACGCACCAACCAAGGTTTCATTCTGACTGGTTGAAATCTGGCAAAGTTTAACGTAACCAAAGAGAAGGTCATCACACAAGCATCACCAGATACCAGCAGTAGCTGATACAACTGCCCTACCTGAAATAGTTTCTGCTTGTGGCTTCTTTGAGCTAATCTCAAGCCTAAGAGGGAGGCACTGAGCATCCCTGTGGGCAGGAGTTTCCATTTATGCTGCCTGGGAGCACACAGGAACCCCAAGCTGTACTTTGAGCAACCAAAACTGTCACTGCTTCAGTTAGACAGCTCATGTTAGCGCTCCTCTGCGTGGCACGGGTGATGGTGGCAGGAGAATTGGTAACCATCTGAACCAAGAAGCGTTGACCAGTCCCAGAGACTTTGAAACTCTGATTTTCCCAGGCTCAGGCACTGGTCACAGCCTGGCCAGAGCCTCCACCCCAGTGCTCGCAGCCCCAGCACGCCGGCACAGAGGCAAGGTAGGGTCAAAGAGCCCCTCGGCAGCCCCTCTGTACCGGCTCCCTTCCCATGATCAGACCCTGTCTTCCAACAGCAACCCCCTCCCACACACACGATGCTCTCCGTTCCTGGCTTTCCCCCCCCCGCCCCTTTCTAAGCAATACTAGTCCCAAATAATATTAAGCCAATAATCATAAGTACTCAGAAGCTACAGCAAAGCTCTAACCACTGATTATTTTCATTGCAAGAAGCTGTTTATGAGATTGGAAGCCCACATTAAGAGATGATACTTTAAGAACTAATACTTTGAATTAGTTTTAAAAAAAGTGAATAGAAAAACCCAACAGGGACCCACTTTCTGAGCTCATGTGAGTTAGCATCAGTGCAGCAACAGCAAATACAGCCACGCTATCTAAACCAGCGGTATTTTGCCCCAGAATCGCCAGCACTTCGCTTTCAGCGCAAATCCTCACTCGTCTAACTTCTATAATTGCTTTAATATTAATCTGCACAC
>JAVJGI010000032.1:33509651-33532397 GCA_035590275.1 Ibycter americanus | reverse complement strand
CCGGGCCCCCCCCTTCCTCGGCCTCCCCGGCCCGCCCCCCGGTGCCGCCCCCACCCGCCCCGCCGGGGCCCGGAAGCAATCGGGGAGCCGCAGCCCCCACGCCCCGGCTGGCCGGGGGGGCCGGTCCCCGCTGGGAAGCATCTGCAATTAATTAGGCGGCAAGGTGCTGGGAAGGGTGCTGCACCCACCCGTGCGGCTGGGGCAGGGGTCCGTGTCCCCCCTCCCCCCCCATCCATCAGCTGCTGCCAGCAATTAGCAAAAAGCGTTGGATCTACACTATTCCCTTCTTCTAGGCAAAGCTACCCCCCGCCCAGGACAGGCCCTCCGGCGGGGGACCAGGCTGTGCAGCTGCCCCCAAGAGGTTCCCACCGTTGCCCATCGTCTTTAAGATCTTCCCATCACGCCGGTGGCAGGCGCGTACCTCGGGATGGGGCCGAAGGCACGGAGCGGCGGCCGGCACAGCCCCTGCTGCAGGCTGGGGGAGCAGGGGGGGTGGCACCCAGCCCTGCGCTCAGCACCCAAAAACCCGAAGAGCATCGGTGTAACGCTGCCTCCGTCCGCGGCCAAGTGACCGGAGGGAGTCCCGAACCGCACGGCGGGCGACGCAGGATGCATCGGCATCCCAAGCCCTTGCGGCTGCTGCCGTCGCATCGGTGGCACCCAACTGAAGAAGGGCCACACCGACTGCTAAGCCGTTTTTGTCGTTAGGTCTCGCCAATCTATTTTTAGCTGTTCACGTGTAAACAGACTTTAGACCAACATGAAGTGTGTCCTTGAACAACTGATGAGCCGTGGCTCACTCGACACATTTTGCAGCCACGGCTAGTACATTGTCATTTCTTCTTTACATGGAACAGAGGAACTGAGCGGTGCTCCAAAGGAAATGACCGCTATTAAGCTCTTCTAAATGGATTTCTTTTTAATTTGAGGAATATCAAAGGCAAGAAGAAGCGGTAGCATCCAGACACAAGTATGCCTTCCATCTCTTACAGAAAGGACAGAAAGTACTCTGCTTAGAAAAATAGTGTGGGTTTGCTTCTAAAGCAGTAACATCAATAACCACTTTGGTAGCAATAACCATAACTTGAAATATTACTGACACTTGGCTTAAACTTTCCTGCTTCTCACTCCAGGGCAGTTGGCATCTGGTGCAGCTGTATCTTGTCATGTGCTGTTGTTTATATAACTCCTGGAATTTTATATTGCAGTGCAGACCAGGTACATCTGTGACCCAGAATTTTCCCAGAAAAATCCAAGCAGATTGACAAGCAGCAAACTAAAATGAACTAACCTGACGTAAATGGTTCGCAGTCAGCAGCGGTAATGGCTCAGGCTCCAAGGTTAGAAATGTGTATTTTCTAGCCCTTATTACTGGGCTCTTAATACACGGGTCTGTACGGAGCGATGCACGGACTGCAATGCTCGCCAGGGAGAATGGGTGTCTCTTGGCACCCATACGCAACAACTTAAGAAAGAAAATATAAAAGTGCAGATATTTTTTCTAGAGATCACATCTGTTAATCTCTCCTAGTCAACCTAGGATACAATGATTCCTGTGCTCTAATATAAAAATGGGAAATTTGGGGGAGTCAAGGTGGATTTTCATTTATTTTCCTTGCTCGGGTAACAGGCTGAACATGAAAGACCAGGCTCTCGGGTGAAGGGGGCACATTAAGTCTATGGAACATTTCCATCAGTACTCAAGCACGCTTGCACTGGAGGCAACTGCAGCCTGTTAGAGGGAACGATCTGGGGAACCTGACACAACACAACACCCTACACAACCTATCCCCCATCTTAAACTGTCGCCTGGGGTCTCTTAGCCTGCTCCGCTGCCTTTATCCATCAATTCAAAGAGCTCAGCTTAGACAAAACTTCATACCCTAAATCCAGAAGTCCTAAATCCCCAAACCAGCAAGGGTCTGTCTGAGTTAGGCAGAAAAAGGAAAGTGCTGCTGAAAATGTTCTCGTGGAAAAAGGGTACAAGAAAGAGGAGAGGTTCACTCCAGCAGAAATCAGAGCTCGCCCTTCTCCCAGTACCATAGCATGTCCAGAACTTATACTCCCCCAGCTGCAGTCTCACTGTCACTGTCCGCTGCAGCCTCGCAGCCCAGCCTTGGCTCAGCATTGCCTACCCAAGGTTGATGCCCCTGTCATGTCTGCAGAGCAGAGTACGGTCCTGCTTAGAAAGAAAAAACCCATTGTTTCTCCTGGTTGAATCCATTATTAATACATGTCTTTCCACATCTGTCCCAGAGTTTGGGGAATCATAGCTTGCTTTCCCTCTAAGGGGTCCCCAAGGGGAATCACGGCCATAGCCTGAAGCTCCAGCCCGGAGAAAGCGCGTTCGGCAAAGCATCAGCGCAGGCATCACGGAGGGAGAGAGCAGCCTCTCCAGGGGATCTGGGGGCAGAGGAGGGAGGAGGAAACAGACTTCAAAGTCCCATCCCTGCTTGTAATTACCATTGCTACAAACACAAAGAGATGGGATTAGGGAAGCATGATGTGTGGGATTCAGTTGAAGCTACACTTATCCATGCATTTTCCAATCCTATGGGAATTTTAGCTGAAGAGAATGTATAAAGTGATATTCCCTTCTCCCCCAGTTCTCCCTTGAAGTTGGGCTAATGAAGGGCCACGTGGTTCTTTCTTTTGGAGGTAAAGAATGCTATATCAAAAAAGAAAAAAAAAAAAGGTTGTAAATTGCACGTGACTTTCAAAAATGAGAGTAAAGAAGGAAGAGCTAGGGAACCAGCTACTTAGAAAAATTTGTTAACATCCTTGCAGATTTATTGAGCGGTGGCTAATGATACTACAGAATATAGAAGCATCCCATTTGAATGGTGAGGCTGGCAGGTGCCATTAAGGCTGTGGGCGATGTTAACGACATGCTAAGGAGGACGGTGTGTTGCTCAGGGCTCAGGAGATACAAACTCTCTCCCCATTACTGACCTTGGAAAAGTCAATTGATTTGCCGGCCTCTGACTGTTTTTCTCTGTCTGGGCTGCAGCCTCTCCTGGGTAAAGTCTCTTTTCACAGCTGTAATCAACCACCAACTATACTGAGGTGCAATTTAATTTTTTCCACCTCTCCTCCAACTCGATGAACAGCTAAGGTGAAATTGTATACTCTTAATTCTTCATGAACACATTCAAACTGCGGAGTGTTGTGAGAATTACAAATATAGCTTGAAAATTAATTTAATCTCTAGAGCAATACCTTTAAAACTCAATACACTTTTTTTTTCCAAAGTTGCTCCACTGTGAGCAATGAACTCTCCCTGCACAAACCATTTCTGCAAGAAGTCCAAACCCAGGTGTACGCATAGAGGGAACTATATGGGAAGTACCAGCTGTGCTGTATGGTAT
Source organism: Ibycter americanus (assembly GCA_035590275.1). Classification (NCBI taxonomy): domain Eukaryota; kingdom Metazoa; phylum Chordata; class Aves; order Falconiformes; family Falconidae; genus Ibycter; species Ibycter americanus. The sequence goes on along the minus strand of JAVJGI010000032.1, from coordinate 33,529,029 downwards.
GGACTGCTGTCAGTGCCTGAAAAAGAATGCATGTCTTGTTAAGAAAACTAAGACTTGTTCAAGCAGCTTTCATATTCCTCAAACACATTTCATATTTCCATTTTCAATACTGCTGCATGGGGCCGCTCCTTCTCTCTGCAGCCCAAGCTACAGTAATTTCTTTTCTCTTGCCTGTCTCCTCATGCTCACGTGTACCTTGCTCCTTGCAGCGGGACACTGGCCCATCAAAACATACTCTAGAGAATTAAGGTTTGTGCCTTTTCCCTCTTTCAAAGCACCCAGATCACAATCAAATAACCTTAATTCACAGACTCCTGAGTATGGGCTGCCTTCAACATTCTTGTAACAAGTACTCTGCAAAACAGGCTTTCCAAACAAACCCAGCCCAGCTCTTTAACTCCACATACCTTCCTCGAAACCTTGCAAGGAGCACATGTGGCATTCAGCCACGGTCACCTCCTGGAGAACGCTTTAGCACCCCAGTAACCCACCCCATCACACGTTGCCACATTATCAAGGGTTTGAGCTGTGCTACAAGCCACCCCGCCAGCAGAAGGAGGCTGAAACACCTGTGTAAACTGAAGCAGTTCGATACATTTTTGAGGGTGTGAAAAAAAATAACAACCACCGCCTTTTTGTGTTTGTATAGTACGCAGATGTACAGCACAGCCGTTGCTGTACACATTAGGTAGCGAGGTATGGCTTGAGATTTTGTCACTTAATCTAGCTAGTCATGAAAAACTTGGTGTAGTAGAGGCATCTTTCCTGCCCTAGGAACTAACTGGGAGTAGAAGTGACAGTGCTGACAACTGCGCCTATCTCAGCATCGCTATCTCATCCTTAGGCCACAGGGGCCAGCTTTGTCCCTAGTGTCTACAGCACTCTTCTCCAGGAAAGCAAGAGCATTGCCCCATTTTCCTCTTGAGTCTTTCCTCCTGGACCTGCCCCATAGCAATTTTACTCCAGCAAGTGCCCATTCCCTAGACTCTTAGAAGTGTCTGCCCCACTGCCTACCTTCCCAGGAAGCAGGGAGCACTGACACTAGCATCTCCACCCCGAAGCCTCCACAGCTGCCAGCATTTGGGATGAACCACTTAGTTTAACCCTCGTTAAGCAAATGATTGGATTGATTACAGCCAGCAAGCCCCTTGTCTGGGCTAGGACCACCCAGTTACCACCGGTGAGCAGCACAGATGAACTGTAAGATACGATGCTATGGCATTGTAGGTCATTACTGCCACAGATAAAGAGTATCTTAAATTTTCTATTTTATTTTTGGCCTGGTGTGTTCAAACATAAACCAAAGATCTTAAAAACTTAAGCTATATAGCATCATTTGAATTAGCTTCAAGAAAGTGATACCTCTTGGTTGCACCTGCTGCTCTCCATTCAACTCACCTGGTCTTGTCACCTTAGAGCATTGCATTTCCCTCCTGACGAAGGCTTAGTGGTGTGAGGAACAAAAGCAAAGCTATGGTGAGAGCCAAAACAATCCCACCTCAGAAGAGGGTCTTAGGTTTTTTGTTGGTTTGGGGTTTTGGGGTTTTTTTTTGAAGAAACCAGTTCCAAAATCACAGCAGCTAACTAAGGCCATCAGCAGGCTATGTGGTATCACCCTTTTTGCTTTAGTTCTTGTCTTAAGAGGACCAGAAACCAAACACCTCCTCCTGTCTTCTCATCAAAACAGCAATTGTCAAAGCAGTCTCAACCTTTACAATTGGCAATGAATGAACTTTTACATATATAGCCGAAGGATCTACCTTCCAACTCATCTCTGAGGCCAGCTGAGAAAAATCAGTGTCTTCTAAACCATCATTTTCTCTGAAAATGGCCAGATCCTCAGTCTGGGACTGCCTTAAACTTAGGTAGAGTCCTACCCTGTTAGTTAGCCAGACGCCCGCGCAGGAGCCTTCCATCGCTCTCGTGTTCCATCCATAGGCACCAGCCTTGCGGGTTCCGAATGCGCTGGGGCCACCCGGGAGGGTCCGTCAGGGTTTCCTTCCTTTCACTGGCATGGCAGTGGCACTAGCTGACAAAACACCCCAGCAGCCAGCCTGTAGCAGTTCCTACTCCTGTAGAATAAGCTCTTCGTGTTGCCATGTTTGGAGGAGACGTGGCTCCAGCCCAGGTGACTCTGGGGTGTATGTGACCGGTGTCACACTCCTCGCCCTCTCATCTGGAGGCTCCATTTGTACCTGGGCAGCGCCACGGGCTGGCCAGGAGCATCGATTCCCCTGCATTACCCTGGGAACGGGCACATGAGAGCAAGATGGGTACAGGCTCTTGGTACAGAGCCAGAAATATGATTTCAAAGCAGCATCCGGACTTGTGCTGAGGATAAAGGAGTGGTACCTGGACTGGAGTCAAGGATGGCTGGGTGGTTCTTTTCTCTGTACATGGGAATAGCGTGTCCGTGCCTGGGTTTGCTGGAGAAATAAGGAGCTGTCACCGCCTGCCGGTGTGGGATGTGGTGTGCCACGGGCAAATAGGGCTGCAATTTGGGGATCCAGGTGGAGAGATGGGGGTCAAATAACCTCATCTTTTTTTAACTCCTCCCTGATATTCAGGATCTTCTACCATCTTGTTCATCTCTAATAAAAAGCAAACGTGGTCCTGAGAAAGTTTGAGTTGTTTCTAAGTGTCAAACTCAATTAAACCTTTGCTTTCCTTCCACAGAGGAAGCCTTGAGCCTTTGCTGTGGTGTAACCCAACTGCAATATTCAGCGCCTCGCTGCCAGCTGGAGCATCAGCAGCTGAAGCTCCAGTGAACGTCTTCTTCAGCGGATGGACATTGAAGAAGATATTCACGGGCATTTGTCAAGCAACCGCCAAAATTTCATTTCAGAGGTGGTCACGGTCCTTATGCAATCACCTATAGAAGGAAACCCTTGTTGGCAGGTCTGCTGGTGGCAGAGGAAGCATAGCAACCGCTCCCACCGGAGCGTTCCTTCTGGTCATAGTACCAAAACTTGAGCACAGTTATCCTGAGGGCACCCGGGGGCTTTGAGCGGGACAGTTTCACCGCGTGCGATCAGGCACCTCGGCAAGGTTGCGCTCACCTTGCTTACCTGCCAAATCAAGCGGGGCACACCGGTGAGCCTGCGCGGCGGCTCATCATTATTTCGTTTCCCAGAGACTTAGGATGTGACTAATGTTTGACTCTTATTATCTTCTTTCCCATCCTTTCCTCTCCGTGATAGCACACACCATTAAGCGTACTGCTGTGTCTGCATGTTTTTTTTATTTCTTGCCTTTTAGCCTTGTTAAAGCGCTGTCAGGGGGTGATACACAACTTACTTGTTTCAGCCCAAGACTTTGTTTCAGAGTATTCAAGGATTTGACTGGCTCCTCAGCAACACCGAGCTGCGGAGCTGCTTGCCAAAGGCTGTTGTAGATGCTAAATATGTACATGCTTCACCAAGAGGCTGGAGGAATGTATGGGAAAAACAGATCTATATGGGGCCATTAAATAGGAGCGTATTGCTGCTTGCTCAGGAAGTCCCCAGCCTGCGAATGGTTGGAAAATGGGAGGCCGCACAGCCATTCATACAATTCCTCAGGCCAAAATCAGATATTTAGCTAAAACTCAGTTATTTTGCTGCCTAGCTACTGTTTATTCACTGTTTCCCATTCACCATGAGGTAAGTGGCTAAATACCGAGAAAAATCTGGGCATAGCCCTACATAAAGCCTGTTTGCGAGCCTGCAAAATATGTATATGTGTAATCCCCGTTAGAATGAAAAGCACGAGTTCAGAAACACACTAACATTTCCACTAGCAGCAAGAGGAGTTCTGCATTCATTGATCAAGACAGAGGCGGGCCCACAGCTGGTACCTTGGAAAAATCTCAGCTTTATATTAAACCTGGCTGCTTGCAACGGGTTACAAAGCTGAATTACTCAGCTCACGTGCTTGCGCTGCAGCTTGCACTAGTGCTTGCATTTGAAACAACAGAATGGCCAGACGTTTGCTTTTTTAAGCGCATAGAAAAAGTCCAAAGTGTGATTTTGAATTTCTTTGCAGCAGGTTATTGTTTGCTTTAGGAAATGGCTCTTGGTAAAAACAAGGAGAAAAATTACCCAAGTGAGTCATCACGGGGTAGCTTCAGCTACTGCTGCTGTGCTCGGGGTCAGGCTCCGGCAGCAAATAATGTAATGAAAACAGTCAGGTCGTTGCTCTCAGGTAGCCCCGACCAAGGACCCCTCAACGCAGCGAGTCTTTCCGTGAAAGCAGAAGGGAATTACAGCTGGCACTGCCGGCCCACGCTGGCGGCTGTTGCCCACCTCGCCCACTCCCACCGCCACTTCTTTTTTGGATGTATGGGGTGAGGGTTTCCTTTGGGGGAAGGGGCCAGGGGACGGGTATCCTCACTCCAGGCTTCAGAGCGACGGTGTCTCTCGGATGGCTGTGCAAGAGAGGTTCGGCTGGCAAAGGCTGGTGAGTGTGATAGCACAGGAAGGTTTGCCAGACACCCAACACATCCCCGTTGAAGTAGTTCTACCCTCTTACAGATTTTGGTAGTGTATTTTTGATCTAATACTAACAGGAAAAACTATAGTATTAAAGCTTTGTTGCCTTGGCTGTGATATAAAACATTAAAAAATTATGTCAGTCTCAGCTCACACTATCTACTGACTTACAGGTCCCGCATCACACCTAACCGATGCAGTTTGGGTTCAGATTTATGATCGCTCATCGTTTCCAAAGCAATACTCTAGCAGACCCTACATGGCTGCCTATGCTCCCTCCCACAACGCTATTTTCGATCCACACGGCGCTCCGCAGTTGTGGAAGAATAGCCTGGGCATGAGCCCAGGGGAGAGACACCCAGCTGCATTGGCGTGGGAATAGCTTGCAGCAGATCCCTGTGCCTTTGGATGCAGGCTGTAAATTCAGTGGGACAGGAGCCAGAAGTCTGGTCCTCGGTGACATTACAGCCCTTTTGAGCAAGGCAGGGAGCCAGGCTGGGTACGAACGCCCTCATCCTTTTCCCGGTGAGCCATTTACACCATGAAAGATAACGAACCCCGCTTTGCTAATTCCTACAACACTAACTGAATCAGCCTCTCGTGGATCCCAGAGCTTCGTCCCTTGTCTGGGAAAGCATTGCTGGGATGCCTTCAAGATGCCAGGCAATAGAAAAGCTTCATGACCATCCAGATGAAGCGTGCTTGACTCAGCAGAAATGATTCAAGGCAATCTTCCCCTGCCGGCAATGCCTCCTGCGCCGCTGTAAGGGTTCGGTGGGAGCTGCTCTGCACTGTGGGATGCTCTCCCCGAGGATGCCAACAGCCCTGAGCCAGGGGCAGGTGATGGAGCTGGGGGCAATTCACGGCTCCACCCAGATCCAGCTCAGGCTTTCAAAACCATTTAGGGCAGGAAAGAGTTAATCATCACATATGTTAACTCAGAAAATAATATTACAGGCGCTAGTCTATACCACGTGGCTGTAAAATAATTATGCCATGTGGCTCCCAGGCTGGGAGTTTTGCGTGGATGTGCTTCAGTTTAAATACCTTCAAAAATCTGGTGGGGTGGAAAACAAACACCAGGAGTAAACGGGTGCAGGGCTTGTGTCCTGCCCCACCGTGCCTCGGCAAGGGACCCCGTGCCATGGCAGGGACCCCGGCACAGGTGGCGTGCCCCAGAGAAACCTGTGCTAGCGAGAAAGAAAATTGCTCGTTCTGTAAAGTTTTCCATGAAAACCATGACTTGGAAAAGGAATTCAAGTGTTTGGGTCCTTTAGGTTTTGCTTCAAAACATGGCCTGGAAAAGGGAATAAACTTCACACGTTTCCTGCACGGCAAAAACCCCGTTTCAGAGGATTTGGAGGAAATCCAGCCCCTTGCCTCAGTGTCCCTGCGTGGTTTGTTCTGCACACCTGATTTCCCCATTTCTCTGCCTCCCGGCCGTGATCCAGGGGTGTGAATGGTACCCTTTCCCATCCTCCCTGTCTCCAGTTACTGAAGACAAGAACTCATTCAGGAGAAAGAAGCCTGCATGTTGTTTAGAGCACCTGTCAAAACTGGGCCTCACACACTATTGTAATACAAACTACTGTAAGGGTTCATAAAATATTTATAATTTAGTAAGAAGCAATATTTAGTATTATTTATAAGTAATAAAAGTCATATTTATAGCATTTCGATATCGAGAGCTTCCCACGGCTGCTTTAGCCGCCCCTGAAAAAGCATCTATATTCTCATTTTTACAGGGGATGGAAATCACAGCGTCTCGGACGGGTACGATCACAGCTGAGATTTCCAGACCGTGTTCCCTGAATTCTGAGCGCTGTGGGATGCCACACGCACCCAGCAGAAGTCAGACCCCCGTGAGCAGCTCCGCAGCAGTTTCAGGCATCTCCCCATCTCCGGAGCATCCCAGGAGAGGAGCAGCCACCCCTTTGGGTCCAGCCGTTCATTGGCGATGCTCGGGTTATGCCCTTTGTTGCATCCTTTGCGCGCTGGTGATGCTAATTGCCTTTGCAAGGCCAGTTTCAGCCACCTGAGCGGAGCTGTGGGGGCGGTAAAACACGACCCCGCGGTGTCAGGACCAAGCCCACACGCCCTGATAGCCCGATTTTGATCCCAAAACCTGGGCATCACATCTGGGTACCAAACTCTCCACCGCTACAGTCCAGCGATTCCCTTTTCCACGCGGCCCCCGGGCTGCCACCATATTTTTGCAGCAAAGCAGGATGGATTTTAGCAAATCCTGCCGAAAAATCCAGCTTTCAGGACTCGCAGAAAGCGCTGCCGTGGGTGCAGCGGGAGGCCCCGCAATTAATCTGCAGCAGGGCAAAGCCGTCCGTGCGGCGGATTAGTCGGGTCAGCAATTAAACGTTGGCGCTTACGCTGCCGGCGGCACGCAGCAGAAACCCGGCGCTCAAGGACAAAACACAGTTCCTCCTTAAAGGCTGCAGCGGCTCCAAAATCCTGCATCTATCAGCTGGGTGCGTTTCTGGGACCATAAACAAGCCGGCTGTGTCACGGCTGGCTAAATATAGTGCGGCTCGTGTTGCCTTCATGCTGTCTGTGCCATCTGAATTACTTGGTACGCTGATTTTTTTTTTTCTTTTTTTTTTTTTTCTTCTCTTCCTCAGGGAAGGCTATGACTAAGAGAAATCCAGGGTTGAAGAGATATCAGAAGATGGAGGCCCTAGTCCAAATGCAGAAGGTGAATAAAGTCTGTAGTTTGCAGACCTGGGGGCCTGTCTAAAAGATTCCTCGTCCTCCTCCTCCCTCTCCTCCTCCTCCTCCTCTCCTTGGCAGTATCCAAAATAAGACTATAGTAGCAACAGCCACAAATACATCAGCAAGATGTTAAATATGTCCTGATTTAAAGTCGCAGTGCTCCCGAGGTGATGCCGAGGGGGATAAGCACCTACCTGAGGCAGCGGGGCGGTGGGCAGCAGGTAGCCCTGGCAGCCGCCCCGGCCCCGCCGTCCCCTCCCGGAGCACCCAGACGGGGCTGTGTCAGCAAGACCGAAGCAAAGGCAATGATGTATGCATTTACCTATATCTCTATTTTCTCTATTCTGGCCTGAAGCAGGGTTTTTAAGGGGAATGCAGCTCTGTGTTTGCCTCAGCATAATAAAATGGGGGGGTGTTGAAGGTCAGCTTCACAGCGGATGCGCTGCAAAAGGCTGGGTGTCAGCATTCCATCGCAGCATCTACATACACCCAAATACCCTTCCTGTAGGAAGTATAGTTCAGCTATAAGCTACAATTCTTATTTTAAGCCTGAAAATCGTTTTTCTTCGTGGAAGGTGATATGCCCAAATGGCTTTCACAGTCCTAAGATGCACAAACACCTCTTCTGGGGAGCGAGGAGAGATGCTCGTGTTCTGCACGGAGTTATCGAGGTATCCAGAGCAGGAGGCAGCTCCGGGTCGTTAAACGCTACATGCCTGGGTCGGCAGGGCTGATTTTCGGCTCCCTAACTTGCCGTCAGACAGCAATACGTGCTACCCCGCCACGAGAAGCGGTTTTCCCGTGCAAAACCTTCCCTCAAACCCATTACATAACAAGGCTTTACATTTCAAGCAGGATCTCTCGCTTCACCCCGGGCTGCGGGAGCCGAGCCTGCCTTCCCGGTGATTACTCAGCACAAATTTGCCGTAAACAACATCCCCGGTTTGCCCGAGCACCGTCTCGCTCTCCTTCCATCGCACCCGCTGGCGGTGACGCTTGCCTTACCTGGCGTTTCAGACCCGTGCATCCTCCTGTCCCGCTCCTGCGGCAGAGCCGTGGGGCACCCAGCTGCGCTCCCGCACGCCGGCTTCCCGCTCGGCATTCGGCGGCAATCCCGGGTCACGGGGCGATGGCCATGGGCTGGGGCACCGCTGCCTGGGAGCTGCGTGCCGCTCGGGGCCCTGCCGGGTTATATTTGGGATTACAGAGACTCAGGAAAGGATGAGGATGGAGACAGACATATCACATCTTCTAAAATGTGGCATGGAGTGGGATCTGGAGTCTGCAGGTCTGATCCATCGAGTCCAAACCTAAGCGTCTTTTTTTTTTTTTTTCCCTCCTGATTTTTTTGCTTTTGGGAGAAGGTTAAATCCTTGGGATGGACTCAGCAGGGATGCAGCGTGTTAAAGCTTTGCAGAACTGGGAACGGGGCAGCGTGCTGGTCGAGGCACACCTGGGGCACCTCCCTGGGTACCCAGGAAGGCGAGCGCTAGCTGATGCTATAAACATGCTATTAATTGCCCCCAAATCTTTTATCACGGCAGAACTACAGACACCATGGGGTTACGAGCTATCAGTGCCATCTCTTCCAAGCAGTCATTGGGAATTCCAGTTATCTTCCTTGGGTATCCCCCATCCCCACCATATTGGAGCATCCAGGAAGCTTTAATCTCTGCGCTCAATGCCCAGGGGATGCCGAGCTGTGTCATCACCAATGGCGAAACCACCGGGGAGCTCGAGGCACAGGTCCCCGGGGGCAGGCACACAACAGGACGAGTTAAAATAACTGGGCTATAAAGAAGGAGCACGGAGTGCAGAAAGCAAATAAAGAATAATATACTACAAACCTTACGTGAAGGCATCGATATTGCACAATATAGACAAATCGTCAGAGAAAGGGGGGAATTTTAATGCTTTCGGTGTTGTTCTGAAGTCCAAAGGAATGTTTAGCAGCCCCGCAGGGCCACGCCGCTTTGCGGTGCCGGGCGGGGGGGTTGCAGCCCCGGCCGTGCCGGGTTTAGGTGCAGGTCCCCTGCAGCGGGCAGAAGCCCCCCGGGTTTGGGGCGGCCGCAGGCACCCCCGCGGGCCAGGCTGTAGGGACGGGGACACTGACCCTTGTGCCACCCCAGCTCCCCTGAGGGCACTCGGGGAAAGCCAAGGCTTTGGTCTCAGCTTGATTTTGGCACTCCTCACAGATCCCTCCGCTTTTTGACCTCCAAACTTTTGTTTTCGGACTGCGTTCATTTTCTAGCTCACGTAGCAATTTTTCCTCCTTGTATTTATCTGCCCTTGCACCCTCCGACGGAGTTGCACCGAGGCAACACATCCCTTCTCTGCCTCCAGCTTGCCACGACCCTGAACCCCGGCATCACCCGCATCCCTCCCACCGGGTCTGGCTCCTTCACTCGCCGATGCCAAGGCCAACCCTTGGCCACGCATCTGCTTTCTCAGCCCCCACACAGTTTTGCTGTGTAGCACCTTTTTTAAAATTTCTTCTAATCATTTCTGAGTCTCTGCTCACTCCAAACAGGGGACTGAAGGCCCCGAGCCGCTATTTAGGAATTAAAAAAAGCAAAAAACAATTGGATCGGCAAGCCAGTAGCGACAGGCAGAGGCACTTGGGTTTACAGCTTGTAATCCCTGCTACCACAATACATGCGATGGATTACACGGGGCACAGGCAACAGCCAGAGCCTTGCCCTGCCTAATGCTCTCCATTACTTTTATTGTGGGAAGTTAAATAGGAAAATAAACCCCCCTTTACATGCAACAAGTATGGGAGGGCAGGGGCAACCGGCTTCATTTGCACTGTCAGAACTGGCTTTTTAACTGATATTCTGGATTATATTAAATAAAGGAGTTGGCTGCAAGACAGGACCCAAACAGTGGGATTGTGCCCAAGCCCGAAACCTGGGGGACCCGCTTTATCGAGGGATTGTTTCCTGTGTTCAAGTGGGGATGCTCTGACTCCTCTTCTTCCCCTGCCCTCCTCCTCCTCCTCCTCCTCCTCCTCCTTCTCGGCTCCTACAAAGAAACCCCAGGTCAGAAATGCCCTGGTACCTGCAGGCACGTCCCGCAGCCTCGGCACAGGGCTCGGCTTTCAGCAGAGATTGGGTATAACTCACACACCGACACTGCCAGCACAGGGATAAGCAGGAGAAAAAACTTTTATTTACATCTTTCAAACAGTAACACAGCTGCAGCAATTCACTGGGAAGAAACTCCAGGAAGAAAACTCGGCTTGACATGCCAGCGGTGCCCAGCGCGCGGGGAGACCCTCTTCCCACCACACAGTATTTTGGGTCAGTACAAAATTGCTGACGCTTTAGAAAAGGCAGGAGATTCACAGTAAAGTACCAAAGGGGAGCACGGCACGGAGGAAAGGCAAGGGACATGTCGTCACTCCAGGACCTCATCCCTGCCGGTATTTGGTCTGTGAAAATGCACCATACGACAACGCTTGTAGAAAAATCTATCCCGAGGGCTCGATGCATGCAGAGTCATGGGATTTCTACATCCACTATAGGGCTCAAAGCCTTTAAAACAAGCGCTCGGGCGGCTCTCCTGGGACAAGGACATCTGCCAGCCCTGCCCTGCCACTGGGCGCTGCATGGGGCAAGCGCCTCCGCAGATCTCTGCGGCAGGGAAGGATGAGGCACAGAAGCTCGGCAAGGGAAAGCAGGGAGCAGCCCCCCTACCCGGCATGCGGTCCCAGCAGAGCTGCCCACCGCGGCCAGGCTGCTTTTATACCTAAACCCACCCCCCCATCATCTCCTCCCCTCCTACCCAACACTGTTAGAAAGAGAACAGCACACACGTTTTGGCTATTTCTAGATTTGTGTTTAAAAATGGCCCAGACCTTCGTCCCAGGGTCATGGGAAAATCTAAAATCTTTCTTAAAAAGGATTTCATCGCAGGGTGGAAGATTTGTGTCCTCCCAGCCCAGGAGCTCTGGGGGGGGATGGAAGGGCCCCCTGGGACAGCAGTGAAACCCAGCGGTCTCTCTGCTCCCATCTGGGAAATTCCCATCCAGAGCGGGATGCGGAGCCCTCCCTGCCACTGCCGCACCATCGCTTTCACCCAGAGGCGGCAATGCGTGGGCACGGATCCCGCTCCGCAGATGCCCGACAGCTTCTGGCTCCGTTATCAGGAGAGCACCAGGGCAAAGCTGCCTCCAGCAGAGCGAGGAAACACGAGGGGCTCCTCTGACCGAACAAGGATGCGGGTGGCTCAGCAGGGACAAAAGAGTCCCAGGGATGTGCTGAAGTTTTGCACACGGAGCCCGTGCATCCCTAAAAAAGCCAGTCAGCTCCCCCTCCCCTGCCGCAGGGCCACTCTCCAAGCAAAAATAAAGACAGGGACATTTCAGCAACAGAAACTTGCCCAGGCTGCTCTAATTAATCAAACGGGTGTCAGCGAGTGACAGCATTGCTGCCCTCCTGCTGAAGCACCCATGGCAGACTGCAGCACGCTCTGCGAATACAAGCAGCTTCGTGCAGGGTTCCCCGAAGCTGATGCTAAAATTTGGTGCTTTTTTTTTTCTTCAAACCTTTAAAAATACACATCTTGCTTTTTTCTTAAATATATAGTCTATAAAATAAGGCAACTCAAGGAGACAAAAAGAACATCCCCATTGCTTAGGTACTGCATCCTACCACCGAAACGGGTTACAGTACTTCCAGTTGAGAAAACCAACTCCACCTGGCTGCAAAGGTCCTGCGCACGGGAAGAGGAGCAACACGCTCAGATGCTGCTGTAAATCGCAGGGAACTACCTAGGCACAGCCCTTGGCAGTCCCTGCACGGGTCCCAGGGAAGGGAAGGCTCCCATCCCTCCGGGGGTTCATGGGGAGGGAGCCGCTTCTGCCAGGGATGCTGTGGCCGCAGTGGGAACCACACAGGGAACCCCATCTCCAGGGGACCTCAGGGACAAAGGCAGCACAGAAATTGGAATGACTTGATTTCTCCCCAAAACTGAAGCACACATTAAAATATATCCTTGGGAGAAACTCTTATAACATGACTGTATCTTGTAGTATTAAAAGCTATAAACAAGGCAAGCACAAAGGAGGGGAACTCATCCCCCGCACAGACCCTGCTCGGTGTCACAGCATCTCCTGAAAACTAGACTGTACAGCAGCTTTTTATAACAGGGGTTTCACCTCTCTTTAGGCAAGAAGCACAAGCACATGTTTTACCTCCAATGTTTTCCGTCTTGTACGTGTATTAATGCTGGAAACGTGATCTCCACGTTTCTGAGCTTTGTAGCGTACCCATTTTCCATGTTGTTCACCAGTTCCCACTGGGTTAAGTCTTGCTTTTTAGACCTTTGTTTCTCTGAGATATTAATTTCATAGAAAATAATTTATAGGAAAAAAAACCCAAACCACCTAGAGAGCAATCTGCAGTAAACAGCACTGTGGAGCAACGGGATGGCACGCTGTAGGCTCAAATGGAGACTGGGCTTTGTATGGGGGTGGCAAGGACACCACGGCAAGCTGCATAAAACCTGGTATGATCATATCATATCATATCATATCAAAACCAGGTTTGTATCACTGATCTGTGTGTGAACTTGGACCATAGGCAGGAATACTTTACAGCCTCGAAAGAGAAAAAAACCCCTTACTCTAGCAGACTTGATCTTATAAGCAAAGATCTTTTTGCCCTGATACTGGCTATAGCTGTGTAGCCACCAATGTCACCCAGGGAAGGGACTTTAGGTACCACACGATCACCTAATCCGAGCACAGCCCCAGCACGGCACAGAGAAACCAAATCTGTGATGGTGTTAACTCTTGGTCCTTGGTACGAGCTGTTTAGTTCTCCTCGTCCGAGAGAAGGGGTGGAATCTTGTTGGAAAGCAGGGTGTACACGTATGGCCAGATCTTGTTGGTCTCTGTCCCCGAGAAGGAGTGAAGGATGCCCCTGCTCCTGGAACAGAGATAGGAGATGTCAGCACCAGCCCTCGGTGGGTACTTGCAGCCAGGCTGGCCATCGGCAGGGGACAGCCAGGCCAGGCTGGAAGCTCACCGATGCCTTTTTGGGCCGGAGAAGGGGGATAAAGGGGACAAGCAGCAGCTGCTTCGACCCGCGGCGTTTGCTGGGAGGAGTCCAGCGGCACCCGCACATGGATGAACCAAACCCAGCCAACAGCGAATAACCACATCACCCAGGACGACAGCCCACCCTCGTCCCCCTGAAGACCACTCGTTCTCTGAAGTGCTCTATAGATGTAAATCAGCAGCATTTACTCATGTGCTTAAGCAAGTGGGAAATTCAGAGCCCCCGTTCTCCCCCCACCTCCTGCAAGGGCGCTTTTGGTCCCCCACGGACCAGTTCTGCTTTTACAAACTGCCGGGCGCTCGCTCCCTCTCAGCAGTGGATTGCCACCCTCCGGCAATCCATCTGTTCCCAACTCAGCCAGGGGACAACTGCCCCAAACTCAGAAGGGACAAGCCCTGGGACATATCTGTGCTGACAGCAGAGCCACTCCAGGCAGCCCGGGGCTCTCGCCCCTCTCCTTCCCTCTTGCCAACTGCCCTGTGCCCGAACGCCTCGGGGCCCCCGACTGGTGTCTTGCAGACTGACTGCACAGCACCTACCGCCCGGGATCTGCACCGCACAGGACGAGCGGGTTGGTCTGAAGCAGCATAAAAAGCAGCTGGCAGGTGCGTGCAGGAGCAGCGCTGCTCTCTGCAACATCATCATCCTCACCTGCCCGCAGAGCCCCGGCTCGCTCAGCGACAGCTTTGTGAGCCCGCCAGGGTCCGAGGCATCTCAGAGCTTCTCCATCGCCTGTGTTGGAGGACACTTGCCCAAAAGGCAGCTGAAAGTCTTAACTCGTTGGGTTTTGTAGCACTGACGGGCAGCACCTCTGCAAACAGGCCTTCCACCCTGCACAGTGGAGCTGGGGGGCAGAAGGGATTTGCAAGTGCCTTCTGCCGCAGCCAAAAAGTCCCTCCCACCGCCAGCACCAGCAAAGCTCTTTGTGGAGCCCAGCAAGACAAACAGGAGCTGTGAACTTCTTTGTATCAGCCTCCTCCCTGCAAGCAGGGCTTGGCTGCAGTGAAGGGCTGGGCTTTGTGCCACTGAGCGCAGTGATCTGTCCTCCAAAATCTGTTGGGGGCCACGCCGGGGCTCCTCGGGCTGTGGGGATGGGGTCATGGGGCTGGCTGGTGGAAACAGCACTCGTGCCTGTTTTTACGGGCATACCGTGATTTATTTGCATGGTCCAACTCACTTGTACAACTCTATTACTGGCTTTGCGGCATCTTTGTATTTTCGGAGCCTGGCAGCAACAGCCTCGGGTTTGTCGTCCTCGCGCTGGACCAGCGGCTCGCCCGTCAGGTCATCGATGCCCTGCAGGAAGGCAAACACCACCAAGGGGATGCGGCCACCGGCCCCACCGCCCACGCTGCAGCTCCCTGCCACACAGCCGCTGCCAAATGCCTTGTCCCTGCATCAATCCAGCATCCTCAGATGGCATTTAACATAAATCCCATTTTCCTAATTAACATTTAGCAGGACTCCTTCAGGCTGGCTCCCAAGGGCAAAGCCCTCCAGCGCTCAGTGTTTACTACCTGGGATTTCTTCCCCAAGGCTTTTTCACGACCTCAGCTCCCGCAGAGAAAGGCTTCTCTGAGCCTTCCCTTCTGTGAATTGCTCCCAGCCTGCACCCCCGTGATGCTACAGGCTCTCACCTGGACATGGGGGGGGTTGAAGTCCATGTTGTACACCCTCCCGCTGGCCGGGTGGACCCAGCGGGCGCTCAGGCGATCCTTCAGCGTCTCAAAGGGTATGTTCAAGCTGATCACCAGGTCCAGCTCGCAGATCCCATCCAGCGCCTTGGCTTGCCCCAGCGTCCGAGGGAAACCTGCGCAGGCACCGCAACAGAAAGGGGCTGTCAGGAGAGGCAGGCAAGCAGCAGGATGGAACCAAAACCACCCACCCCGCAGCCCCGGAGCTGCAAAACCACCGCAGCTCCTCGCTATAGCACAAGCGGTCTAACAGACAGGCATCCACCATATGGCTACAATAAAAAATAGCTCCTACAGCACTGACTCCTGAAATACAGCACACAGGTCGCCATGGGCTCGTCTCTTCCTGCAAAGTCGTGTCTGGAGGCAAGCAAGAGGGCACAGGCAACAACAGAACGGGGAAAAATGCTGGAATTACAGAGAAACAACTGCAGGAAACAAAACACCGTGCACAAACAGGTAACATGCTGCTGGTTTACATGGAGGACATGAAGGATACTGCAATGGAAGGCTTTGTACAGTCATCACCCAGTTCTGACACGCCCATCCTCCGAGGGTGCCGAGCGGTACCTTTTCGGAAAAAACAGTGAGCGGGTGGGAGCATCTGCTCTTGCTGCTGGATCACAACCAGGGGTGACTTCAAGCCCATCCCCTCTCCAGTTTTCTCTGCTAACACTTTTTTTTTTCTTCTTTCACCTTTTTTTACATCTGTAAAACCCTCTGAGACCTCCTAGGCTTTTCCCAAGGAGAGTATTATTAGCCAAGAGCTTGCCAGGACACCAGCACAGGGAATGAATCAGCGATTATGAGAGAGAATGTAGTCTGTCTTACCAAGTCAAGTCGGTCTGTTATTTATGTTACCAAACAGACCACTTGAAATAACTATGCTCCTTGTCACGGTTCTGCTGGAGTGGGGCTCTGACCGCAGCCACCGCTCGCGGCCCCAGGCAGATGAATTCCCCCAAAATTAACAGGAATGTGACAGTGCCGGGCTGCCAGCATCGCTGCTGCCCGTGTGCAGATTTCAGCTTTGGGGGCAGCCCATCCCTCAAACATCTCGGTATAAGCAGAGATCAAGACACAAAGCAGGCGGCTCCCAAAATCCGCGTTACCAGCCCACAGCCGGCTTTGTTTCCCCCTTGCGGCAACCTTGGTGGGACCTCCGGATGCAAAGCTGCGATAAAACAGGAGCCGGTCCCCGGGCCAGGCTGCTGGGGGTCAGACCACAATAAATCAACATCCTGAGCTGCAAGAACCCAGTTCTGAGCGTGTTGATGCAAACCCCCATGAATGTGTTGAAACACTGGAGTTTTAATACAGCAAAATATGTACTTGTTTACGCAGTGCTCGTTGCTGTAATATTTGTTAATCACCAGGTTCCCTGATGAGTTAAGTGGCACTATTGCAAGAATAATAAAATTTTAATAGCGAGGATTCACGGGCATCTTCAAGGCAGCCTGAACCTACAGCGCTTGTCTCTGCCATCCACCCTGCGAGCCCAGTGGGATGATGCTGCCAGACCCCCCGGTGCCCACTGCGGTGAGAAAAGCTTGGCTGGACCCCAAGCCCCAGCACAAGCCACCCCTCTTCTGGGGCTGCCCAGGGCTATGTGGGGAAGACACAGAGCTCCACCAGCCCTCCAGTCCCTGGCACTAGACCGCGGACTTGTTTTGGTTGCGGACTGTTCTGTATTTTCCCTGTCAGGAGCCTCAGAGCTCTCCAAAAGCCCAAGTCTGTTATAAATCAGCTGGCTCAGTCTTATCTCTGTATTCACTGACTCTTCAAAGCTTCAGCAGATTGGCAAGGGAGGGTTTCTCCCCCTACAAAAGCCACGGCCACTCATCCCCATACATCACACTTGCCTGTGCCCAACACCGCAGGTCAGCGTGACCTGCTGAGCCCTGCCCCATCCCCTGCCCAAGCCCCAAAGCAGTTCCCAGAGCTGCCATCGGCACTTGCCAGCTCCCAGGCCACCGGCAGCGATGCACCGCAGCTGCTGGCATGCAGCTTCGCCACCGAGGGCTGCAGGAGCTCCTGGCGAACCTTCTGCTGCTCCTCTCACTGCTCGCCTGGCCGGTTTGCTCTCGGCATCTTCTCCACCCACATGTACCTCAGGTGGCTCTTGGGCTTGGGATGAGTAGCTCCTTCGCACAAATATGGAGGCGGTAAGAGATTTTTCTTGGCTTGCCTCCAGCCCCACTCTGCTCGCTGGCTCGGCTTCATGAAACACCTATCTCCTTGCCTTGCCCTTCCCTGTCCCGGCCATGCACCAAGGGCTCAGCTGGACACGCACGTGCTGCTGCTTAGGGCAGAGGGAAGAAACACACGCAGGCAGATGCCTCTGCCAGCAGGTCGGCTCCTGCCTCTCCTCCCACAACCAGCAAAGGCACCTTCTGGGTTTTCTCTCTCCTGGTGCTGCCAGACCATTAGCATCAAAAGCATGTTTTAAAGGGGGCTGGGATTTTCCCACCCAGAGGGGATGCCAGCAGCACACTCACCATCGAGCAGCCAGGGCTGCTCTCGCCGCTTCTCCAGCTCCGTCATCATCACGCGCGTGATGACATGGTCCGGCACCAGAAGGCCTCGCTCAAGGTACTGCTTTGCCAAGACGCCGACTTCTGTTCAAGAGAAGAAAAAAATCCAAGAGACAAAAAAAAAAAAAAAAAAAAAAAAAAGGCATGATATTTCCGCTTAAAAAATACCGCTCCCCCTCAAATTCTGCCTGTCTTCCTGTAGCGCTCATCCAGGAGCTTTGCAGCAGCATCCCTCTGCCCCGAGCTGCTGCTCCACTAGCCAAGCGACCACCAGGTCTTTTTGGTGCTGTAGAAATGGAAAGGCCTGAAATACTGAAGAACCCCGGCAGCCCACAGCGGCAAGGGGCACCGGCACCATCCCTGCCACGCCGGCCACATGCACCACATGCTACGCACAGAGCTCCTTTGGCTTTGGAGATGGCACTGGTGTGGGTACAGGTGGCACTGGCATGGATACTACATGTCCTGAAGACGCTGAACCAGCTGCAAGGGATGCTGCCAACCTCCACACACATCGGATGGTGGGATGGGACCACAGACCTGGCCAACGTCCTGCTGCCTGGCTCACTGCTCGCTTTAAAGCAATGTCAATGCCAAATGCAGCGTGCTAATAATGCCTATTCTTATATGTGCCGAGCCACAGCTGCAGTTTCTGGTGCCTCAGAGGAGGTTTCCAGTAAAGCCACGAGGACAAACGATGCATTTAAGGAACACTTGCAGATCTGGCAGCATTTGGCTCATAGGCACAAAGTTTCCACGTACAACCATTGTCAGGAAAAGCTGGCATCGTCAGTTACAAATGAGCTGAAAAGGTGCAAATTCACGATTTCATGTGCAAAACACGGCAGTAAACCGGCATCACCAGCAAGCTCATGCAAAGCCCAGATCTCAAAGTGTTTGTTAAATCGCTGTGGAAAGCAGAAGATGGCTTCCCATCCAAAGGGCTTTAAGATTTTAGAGCCTCAACTTAACATACGCTCAGATAAGAAAATTATTTCCAAGATCAAATCCTTGAGAACGTAACTGCGGTGTAACTGCAAGGTAAATACGCCTTACCAAGCCCCTGCCCGGCTCTCCCCCATGTCACTCAGCTGGAGCCAACGGCGCTGGAGAAGCCAGCGGTGGCTTCTACACGGGTAACACCGTGTCTGGACCCACCTTCACGGCAGCCTGGCATCACACGGGCAGCCGCTGCCAGCAGCCAACGTAATAAGGATTTATTCTCCTTATATGTTTTATTGCAGCTGCGGTAAAGCAGATGTTACTTCGTGGAGAGATGCAATAAATTCAGTTGCTTCTTACATTATACAGTTTGCCGGCAATTTTCTTGTAGCTGCTCAGAGACACAAAGAAACTGTTTGGAAAATGCAAGTGTTCTTTGCCACCACGTGTGGCAGCTCCTGATCCTGCCACCAGCAGAGGTCCAGCCTCTTCCCTCTTGAATCAGGACCCCACCAACACCTCTTCTGCTCTCTTCCTACAGCAGCTGAAATAGCATTTGTCACCAGAAAAGAACAATTTTGCAATCAATTTGTGCAAGATTTCTGGTGAGGACAGCACGTTTTAGCCCTCCCAAAGTATGAGTCCTCTAAAAAAAGCCACGGGATCCTGCATTCCGAGGCAGGCTCTGGCTTCCCAGACTGCAGCAAGATGTCAAAGCGGGCAGGCACGTGCACCTGAACTCCTGAGCTGCAGGAGGGTTTTTTCCCAAAATATACAGTGCCTGGAGAGAGTTCATCTCATCTAATGGGGGGAACCTGACGCAGCCTGCAGGGATGCTCCCGGAGGCGCGGGGCCGGGACGTGCGCAGGAAACCTCGCAGGCTCCCAGAAGGATCTGCAGAGGATGTGTGGCAGGGGAGCGGGGCAGGTGGGGGCTGCCAGCCGAGCCAC
>JAVJGI010000032.1:33488259-33502924 GCA_035590275.1 Ibycter americanus | reverse complement strand
CTCAGCCCCGGGGGCCGCGCCGTCGAGGGGAAGTTGTGAGGGGCGGGGGGGCCGCCTTCCCTCTCCTCACACACAGCCTGCGTTCCCCCGGGCAGGCCTTCGTCAGACCCCGGTATCTTCGTAACTTGCTGTTTGTTTTCTCTTCAGGCTTCTGCAGGCTTTTGTTAAAATCGCGCTAATCCAGCTGGCAAGGGGGTTGGCGGCCGGCGCGCCCCGCCAGCGGCCGCAGGAGCGGGCCCGGAGCGCCTGGTAGCACTCGAAGATGCTTGACCTGTGCGTAGGGGTGGGGAGTCGCAAACCTTGCGGGTTGCGGTCAGGGCACAGCAGTAATTCCGTCAGGGTGATGCTAAAGGAATTTTGGTTCATGCAAAACAAGTGGAAAAAAAAAAAAAATCCATAGAAGCACCAGCTCCAAAGGGACAGGAGGTGCAACTGGAGTTTAAAAACCAGCCAGACAAACTTAGAAGGCTTTGAAAAGCAAGAACTGGCAGCAAACACTGGAAACTATAGAGTGTTTTTTTAAAAAGTATATGGAAATATGCAGTGCCTTAGCAATAAGAAGAACAAAAATGCGTGCTAGACTCCAAAAGTAATGTGGGTTTTACTTAAAAAGGGGGATTCTTCCGATGCTAACAGGGAACCTACTTAGGCTTTTTGTATCAGGTCTGTGTGTCTTTAGTCTGACGGAACAAAGCAGAAATCGGTGTGTGCATGTTAGGTGCAAGGGAGCAAAGCGTATTTGTGTTGGAGGAAGAGCTAGATCCTTTCTGGAGAAAATGGCATCAACCCTTAGAACATACATGTGTACAACTCAAACAGCCCTTGTGCCAGAGGGTGTTGGGGAGGAAGTGTTCACCCTGGCGGTCATGTATATTCTCCCTTTAAATAGCGTAATAGTAACTGCTGGAGCACAGAGTAAAACCTAGAAAGAGTGGTCAAGGCATACCTGAGCTGTAAAATAGCGATTCTTCTCTTGTCACTTCAGCCTGTGAAATGTAGGATTCCCAATCCTATGTTTGTGTCATTCTACTGAAATGGGTAGAATTTTTCCGCTGGAATAGTAATGGTGTTGTAAAAACACCTCAGAGTGAGAGCAAATGGTTCATTAGTTTTGCAGCTTCCTTCCTTTTCAGAAGTCACCATTGTATGTTCAGAATATGTCAATATCTTTTACCGAGTTTTTTTGTTGTTTTTTTCCTAGCAGCAACGGATTCTTTAATGATTAATCTACAAATGGTGGTAAATCTGTGAGTTTTGGAATATATGTTTAAGTAATCTGTGTTGTCTTACGTCAGTATTGCATAATCTGATGGCTGTCCCCTTTTTACGTAATGTATGTTTGTAGTTTGTTTTAAAATGTACAAATATTTTTTTCCACTGCGTGCTTCTCCTCAGATATTTCCATATTTGTCTCTCCATTGCCCTCTTGAGTTAAAAACTTGTAAGACACCATTTTGATGGCTGGATCCAGCTGAGTGTTACGTACTTCTCTTTTAAAAACAGTCTCCATAACGTCTTGAGACATGCTTTTTTCCGGGTAAGTTATTCAGAGTGTTATACCACTTTTGGAGTTTCTGCTTCCTCCTGGTAGAAACATGAGAGCAACTTGTTCTGGTGAAGTCCATCAACATCATAAACAAACTTTTTATAGAAAACTTAGTAACACATTAACTTTTACTATGTAAAACAGTTGCGGTTTTTAAACCCGTTTCAGAACTCAGTTGTATTTGATTTCCTTAACTAAAGGTTGTGTGTTTGTATAGGAATAGTTTCGTAATCTTTTCAGCAATGCCTGGTTTTAGGGAAGAAAAAAAAAAAAGAGTGTGCGTGTAAAGTATAGGTTGATGTAAGCTAATAATTTAACTAGTTTGCAGTGGAACTGTTTATTGCAAAATTTTGTATTTGGATCCTATGACATAAAAGTGCCAGCTGCATACTTGAAGCACCTCAAGCCTTTAGGTCCTGCTTTTGCTTACTCCAGCTGCGGTCCCTTATGAACACAGCTGGCTGCCTGGCATTGGGCGCTGCTCCCGTCGAAGCCATCGGTAGGCATAGGAACGGGCATCTGCGATGCCGGCTCCAGAAGCACATGTGACAAACTCCGATTAAGCCCAGCTGAATGTGTTCACAGCGCTGTAAAATTCCACCGCCCGCCAGCCCGCTCTGCTGGCGAAGGCCTGGCAGGCTCGGTGCAGTATGCCGCGTGGTCATGATGTGATGCTACCCTTGTACTTGCGCTGTTTGTGATCCTGCTCCTCAGCTGTCGCAAGCGGTGTAGCTCCATTAAGTTACCTGGCTGTCTGCCATTATACCCGTTGACTGACTGGTTCATGACATTCAATACTTAAGTAACGTGAACCAAACGCTAGCTTCTAGCTCTAGAATTTTAGGGGGACAGAGGAGCGCCCCCATTCTCTCTCGTGATAGTTGTAGAGTGGTTAGTTACCCTTTCTCCATTAAACCCAGCACTGGTGGATTTGGTCAGAAGAAGCTGCTACTTAAAAACACTATGAGCTGCACTGCAAAAGCCGCGGTGGTCATTAAGATAGCATTAATTATCTGGATAATTTTCTGGACTGAAACCTCAGATGTGAAGGCAACACTCCTGAGCCTTTCAGCTAGCAGCTGGGCATCTCTTGGGGGTGATGTGGGATTTTTGAGACGTGTAAGGGACGAGGAGACAGAGGACGCGCCTGCTGGGCTTGGCAGTGTTGCGGGGAGGCCGCAATGACTGACAGGCTGCCCTGGCTCAGTTATCACAGTGCTGATGCTGTCTCTTGTAAAGGTACAGTACTGTGATAACTGAAGGATGGCAGCCATCTGAGCTTCACGGGGCCCCACGTCGCTGATTCTCTGTGCCCTGGGGACTGATGGACTGATGCACGCAGAGCGCAGCGTCCTGACGTGGAGTGTACTTGTTTTAAATGAACCTCTTTGCATAAAAGTCAAAGGTCAATGTTTTATTTGAATAAAATATTACACTTTATTGTAGAGTTTGCTTGTTAATTGACTGTTTTGCTTTGGAAAGTTTTCCAGAAATGCCGCGCTTTGGCAATCTCCAAAATGATTCAAAAGCAGCATCCTGTGTGGCATGGTGAAGTGTTAAAAGAGCAGAGGGATGTGTCAATAGGTAATACTGGTAACAGAAATTACTGTAGCAATACAGAAAATAAAACCCTTTTGAAGTATGTTTTAATACTTCTTGTTAAAGATACCGCAGTCTTGGCTAACTAGTCTCCTAACTCATTTTCTGCATGTCTCAGTACATGGAAATAGGTGGTGGGACACAGGTTATTTCACAGGCTAGCCAGCATGCTAGGGCAGTACAGCGGGACAGTGGTGGTGCAGCAGGAATGGTCCCTTGCAGAGTTTGCTTGGGGCTTTTCTACCCTGGTGAGAGGGAGGCTGCAAATTTCCCAGGTAATTTCTATAGCAGTGTCATCAAAATACCTAGAAAAGACGAGGTTTTTGGGGAACTCACTTTGGCCAAAGTGGCTGTCTGATGGTTTTTGTGCCATGTGAATGGCACTGTGCTGGGAGGCTGAGGGTTTAGCTGTCCTTGCCTCGGCAGCTCTGGGGGGTGCTCAGTGTGGGATGTTGGGGTGTGGGGCTGGGCTGCAGTGCTGGGATGTGACAGCAGAGGGGCCCCGTGGTCCAGGTTGTGTTGAGGAACATGAAGTCTGAGGATTTTTGCATAAAATAAGCAGAGATCTGCAGACGTGTTGGTGTGGTGCCTGTTCCCCTACACACACGCCCCCCACCCTGCCTCCGAGGAAGTGTATGACCCTAAGGCTAGCACAGCAATTTCCAGAGGTCACAGTTTATTCTTGATACCAACATTAAGTGTGGTCATTAACCCAGCGGTGTTTAGAAAACTTTTCCTTCTGGACTGGATGATTCATGTCTGTCCAGGGCCTTGCCCTGTGCAGCAGCTGCTGCTCGCCGCTCCAGGGAGAGGATGGGGATTAGCTCAACCAGTGGTCTGCTCCAAGATAGCAGTTAGGTGGTTTATGTTGTTTTTCTGGTTTTTTTTCTTACTGGAGGGCGTTTCTGCCAGACTCTGCTGCTGGCTGTGTTTGTGGGCCCAGATGGGGTCAGTGCTGTACAGCTGTGATGGAACATTTTGCCAGTGTGCGTCATTTAAATGGAGGAAATTATGACTGGTGTTATGATAGCAGCTCGAGTCTGTTTCTGGAGGAGGGCTTTTATTGTACTAGAAACTGCAAATGATAAAAAAGACATCCTGCTACCAAGAGTTTAAGTTCTATATAGATTACAATCTGAGCAGACTCAACCCTCAGCTTCCTCTCTGTCTCTTCCCAAAGCCTGCAGGGACCCCTCGACCTGGGCAGGAATACCCTCATCCCGAAAAGGAGAGGTGGTCATCTCCTGTGGCTGCAGCCATCCCTAGCTGTACGACAGCAACACACGTGCACTGCTTCACGAGCCGTGGCACACTCCTGTTCTGGTTGCAGGATGAACGGGAGAGAAGAGGAACAGTGGGAGTGGAAGCATTTGTAAGCTTGCAGGCTGGCCAGGGCTGGGTTTCATCTCTTTTTGCATATATCTGCTGTTGTTTTAGGATCCATCAGGTGCTTGGGCAATGTGCATCCCCTTTCCTGGGAGAAAGGCAGGTAGCAGTGGGGTTTAGAGCTCGAAGTACTGTGGCATTCATCCAGGTCCTCACGGTGCTGTCCCAAGGATGGCTCTGGGTGTTCACTGATGAATACAGTCGAAGTGCTGACTCGTACTAGAAACCAAAACATTCTTGTCCTCCCCCTGCTCAGATGCAGATACCAGGTGTATTATGGACCAGGTCCAAGGAATGAGGTTTCTCACCTACTGAGCACTGGGTCAGATTTGAGGGTTAATGACGAACCCAGCTCATTTAGTGGGATGTGTGTACTGCAGCATGTATCAAGTACTGGTGAAAGAGAACAAAGAGCTTGTTCGAGTGACATGTGCCTCTGGCTTCAGATTGTGATTCTTGTTTCCTGTTACAAGTAGGGCTTTGAGCTCTGGCATGGGACAGGAACTGAAATGCTGTCTGTGCCTGAAAACAACACCTCTCCGATCAGATTTACCGGGAGCCTTTATCTCCCTCTCTAGCTCAGCGGACATAGAGTCCATCTCTTTTCCTGTAGCTTCCTACTGATATCATAATGGGACAGACTCATAAATACTGGTGGGTTTGTTATGTCTAAATATTGCTACACACGAACAATGCAACTATCAAGTCTTTTTTTGGCAGTGGAGCACTTCCTCCCACAAACCGTGTTAAAGCAAGATGTAAACAACATGCATACAGCGATACGTCGCATCACTCTCTGCTCAAAAATAAGGTCTTTGAGGACCATCCGTTTTCTGATAAAACTGTTATTTATGGGTTTGGTTCCCAAGGCAAGGCAATTTTCTTGTGACACGTCTCAGCTGTCATTCCAGATGGATTTGTTCTAACCCAGTGGTTCTCAGGCTTTTTCATCAGGAAAGTCCCTTTTCCCATCTGGAGGCCGTCGCCTTCCCACCCACGTTTTGCATGAGAAGAACAGCAGTTCTGCTCCTGTGACATCTCCTCAGGGCTGCGAGGCTGCGGACAAGAACGGCTGTTCTGTTCCTGGCTCTCATCCACAAATCGTCCTTTTAAGGGTCGAAGTTTCTGCTCTGAGCAAGCTGGCCAGTAGCTATCAGCTTCTGACAACAGCGGGATAAAAGAGTTCCATTGTGTCCTAGCACTCAGCCTTGAAACCAGGTGAAGGTGTTGCTCTTCCCCAAAATGCTTTTTTTAAAAAAAAATGTTACTGTCCAGAGTGAACCATCGGTACCAAAAAGCCTCGTTTCAGTTGTACTAAAATAAAAAGAATCTTTCCCAACAGAGTTTCAAGCACAGTCATCATTTCAAAGTCCAGCAGTGCCCCATACGAATCAGACTGTGTTTTAATTACTGTTCATTCAAATAGTTTCTAGCTAGTGCAGAGCACTTGAACTTTAATCCAGAGCTTCTTGATTAAAGATCTTTACAAATCAAGTAGCCTAATTGGAATGTCCTGATATGTGCAAATGTTAGATGTACCAGAATGTAACTTGGTTTTAGGTCTGGTTAAGCAATTCCTGAATGTGAACCTGGAGAAGTTGGGCAAAGTGGAATGAAAAAACCAAGTGGATGAAGACTCTGGTGAGGTCTGTGTGATCAGAAATGTTGCCGGCTCAGCTGCGCAACATTGTTTTTCTTCAGGTGCAGAGATACCTTCTTGGCATGCCAGCTCCAAAAACTGCTCAGTTAGAGCACCCTGCCTGCAAAATTTCCTGAGCTCGAGAATACTTCAGCATTATTCATTCATTACAAATATGCTCAGCTCAACCGTGGTAGTATTTTCTTCGAGTAAAATCAGATCGATGTGTTGGAGCTGTGTTCCCGCTCTCAATATTCTCAGCAGAGCGCTGTGATGATGTTCTTGCTCCTGTTTGCAGGTGAGGGCTTCTTTTCCACCCAGTGCAAACACTGTGCAGTTACAGTAATGGCAATTACACCTGCCTGTTATCGAGAAGAGTAGTCCCCAGGAGTACTGTGAACAGAGGATGACACAATCATTTCTCCTCTATGCATAAAATATTTCTGACTGTATCTCATCTTTTGGAGATAACTGCTAGCTGAGTTATTGGATAATATGTAAGCCCTGCGTTTTTGTCATTTGCGTGATTCACAAAGGGAAACTGGTGACTTTAATTAGTGTTTGATTGTGGACAAAAATACTCCTCAGGAACTGAGTGTTTCTGTGTGGTACAGTATCAAAGTTACTGCTATCATTTCTGTATTCAGGCAGATGATGAAGTCAGGGTTGTGCAACTTGGTCCATAATTTGCTCTTCATAACCTTTCACGGGAGCAGAAGAGGGGCATGGATCTGTGGGTGGGTTAATACACTCTTACATGACATCATGCATTTATGTTGGGCTAACGTTACCAGCTTTCTGGGACCAATCACTTCTGGAGCCAGAGGAAGGACCCCTCTTGACTCCAAAGGGCTGTGGCTCAGGCCTGTACTTCACAGGTGAAATTCTGATCCCAATCTCAAGTTCCCCATAGACTTCAAGAGGACAAGAGCCGCCCTTAGTCTGGGGTTTTTTTGATGCACAGGGATGTGCATCTGACACTGGAAAAAGCCTCATTCAACCGTAGCAGAAAACGGGGGGGGGGAAAGAAAAAGGTGTGAGGCTGCTCGGGAGGGAAACAGCTCTTTATTCAGGTGGTTCCCTGGATCTTCTGAAATCGGGCACTGCAGCCTCAAACATAGCTCGGGACATGTTAGTCCCCGATGCTGTATATACACTGGTTTCCTTAAACTAAGGCAAACTCATTAGGATTTGGTGCTCTGCTGCAGCTGGTCAGCGCTGCCAAGGGAGCACAGCGGTTACGCTGTGGCAGCTTGTGGTGCAGGAGGGGTGGGGAGGGAAGGTGGTTATCAGCACTCCCTCTGCCACAGTTTGCTGCTTCCTCCCTACGGTGAATGTGAGAGCTCGCTATCGACTGCCCTCCATTTTAATTAGCTCCAGAAGCAGGCAGAGTACACTGAATAATTCAAGAGAGACATGTGTTTAAACATTTGCAAAAGCTTCAGATTCCTCCTGCCTAAAAATAAGTCTGTGAGAGAGTAAATGATTCCTGTCCGAGGTGCTGGAAGATGGACAACAGAGCCATGGACCCCATCCCAACCCCATCGTGTTGCATCACCCAAGAAGGCGCCATCCATGAGGCTCATCCTTGCTGCTGGGACCATCCTGGGGCTGATGGTAGTGGGAAGTTCGAGGAAATGAGTCAAGGGCTGCACGCACAAGGGCACCACCGGCACAGGCAGTCTTGGTCTGGTGGTAGCAAAGAGCTCGTAGGGAAGAGCCCTGGAGGAAGGGCTGGTAGAGGGGTAGGTGAGGTCAGCGACAGGTCTGAACATCAGTCGTTTTGCTACTCTGAAGTTACAGTGGTAGCTGTTTTCCGTAACTCGGAGTCTCACCTCCTGCATTTTTTTTAATAGAGCATGACTTTAACAAAAACACACAAGCAAAAATGTGAGCGTGCAGATGCCCTTTAGGGTCAGTGTTTTGGAGTGCCAGAGCAGATGCAATTCTTCCAGAGGGAAGTGGATGAGGAGGAGTCAGTACCTTTCCTGTGGAAGCGCGCTGATAATGGCTGTGCCGGTTTAGATGGGCACAGATCAGCAGAGACAACGTGAGAGGCTCCATGCCGATTCTGAAGTGTGGCCAGGATTACCTGCTGATTTGGTGTATTTCATATGCAAGCAATTTCCTTAAACGTGTTGGCTTCACATTCCCAGAGTGATAAAAAATGTCACATGCTTTAGAAAAAAAAATTGCCACCCCCTGCAGAACAGCAGTGTTCAAGACAGCATGTGATGCTGCCCCTCCAGCATCCAAAGCCTTGCTGCATTCTGGTTTGAAATGCAGTGCTCCAGGGAACTCTGGAAATAAAGATTTCCAGAGGCTTTTTGCTGTTGAAGCCTAATTAATTTAATTAATTTTGGATGTAAATGTGACATGCTGCTGCAGTTGCATCCCCATTAAAGAAAAACTAATTTTAATCACAATCCACAGTGGGTGTTTTATCTGAAAATTATTAGAGGAACATAGTAGCTATTTAGTTCCTTCTTACTCTAAGGGTTTTTCACTTTTTCACCCCTGTCACTCAGCTAAGTTAAAGGAAACATGCGACAGCCTTTTAAAACACTTGCATGAAATACAGCATGTTTCACTGAAGAGGAAATGAGGAAAACCAGTTACAGAAAACGGGAGAAAAATCCTACACTGCTTTTCACATCCATAGGTCTCATGGAATGAAACAGTAACGTCAGCTATTTTCACCAGATTTTGTATTGCAGCCTGAATGCTCTCGGTACATTTGAAACCCATAGCTATCAATATCCAAATGCACTGTAAGAATTACCCTCTTGCTGTAGACAGTGTAGACACGTGGTCCTGCTGAATCCATGATACACGTGGCTAAGCAGCATGGCAGGCTGAAGGCAAAGACTGGGGCACCAAGCTCCTGACAGTGATACTGCTTATTCTTCATGGGCTTGGGAAAAAGTCCACATTTCTCCAGGTTGGGCGTTTGTTTGCCATTCCGCTTTTATTTCTGAACCCTCTGTGCCATTATGAGCAACACCCTTCCTGGAAACATGACCTTAATTCTCTATCTCCATACGGCAGAGGGAGGAGGAATATGGCAAATGCTATATAAAAATGCTACTTTATAACACAGACCAAGGAAATGTAGTTTCCAGAAGTACACGTGAGAAAAACAGCAGCAACAGAATGTGCTTTGGAAGTTGTCCAAGCAAGGCTGTATATCCCCGCTGCTAGTAATTTGTTAAAGATTTTAGAAATGCTGTGTGCTCCAGGTTGTGCGTGTTCTCCTGAAAGACACAGGCACCTGGTCTCTGGACACTGACCTGAGAAATGCCCCCAGCCATGCAAACAAGCTCTGTGATCTGTGGACCACAAGGGACATGAATCAATGTTGTGTATCATTATGGAAAGGTGAACGCTTTGGTGACGAGCGTGGCATTTCCAATCCTAAAATGTTTAATTATTGCTCTGGTTGAGGTCACTGCTCTGCTTTGTCCCTCCCCACCAGCACACCCACCTCCAGTTCCAGTTAGTGCTAGGCTTGCCCTTATAAAAGCCAACATATATAAAAGCACATATAGCTCTTTCTGGGTTTTACATGTGTGTGTATATATATATTTGAAGCTAGTATATAAGCAAGTGTGTCTAGCTCTAGTGGTGTGGCTGGCAGGCAGCGTGGCGGCAAGTGGGTACCTGTGAACTGTGCCAGCGCCAAACTCATCCTGCTGGAGATGGCTGTGCTGGAAAGCAGATGAGCTGAAGAAAATGCATTTGAGGTTCTGGGCAGTATTGATTTGTCTTTGCGTATTTTACTAGTCTGCTTGAAGCACAATAAAAAGGTGCTCATCAGATGAGTCTGACTTCAGTGGAGGAGGAATCAGAAGTGGGATTTGAAGCTGGCCACCAGCACCACCACCACCCCACCAGCACTGCTACTAGCACTACCACCACACTGCTTTACTATGTCTCAGAGCAGTGATGGCTGAGACATGACGCCAGATTTAGGCTGCACCAGTTACAGTGTGCCAGCTGCCTGGCCACGGGCACTGGTGTAACTCCCATCCTTTGCAGCTGCTCTACAGGTCTTTACACAAACCCAGTTTCTGCTTCACAAGGAGTGAACATAAAGTATATTTTTCAGCAGAGAAATCTGGAAAAAAAAATGCAAATAATGCTGTTGGTTCAGTTTGTTAAAAGAACAATGAACAACCAGAAAGCGGGCAATGGGAAAAAACAATGAAGGCAAGAAGCAACATGCACGTACCTGATTCAGGATTGAGACACAGCAGCAGCATCACCATGCTCCTGAGTTTGGAGCAAAGCAAGCAACTCCAGCCCCCTGGCCAGGGAAATCGGGAAATAGAGCTACGTGTTACACCTCCTACACACTGTTCTGCCAGCTCGCTTCAGCCCCGCGCAGGAAATCCCCCTGCAGCTTGGCCTTCAGCAGCAGCTGCCACAGCACCCTCAGAACAAGGACTGCTTTGGATGGGCAAAATTTAATCCTTTTTTTGCAAAGTAAATTTGGACTACCGACGTGAAGCACCTTTTCTTCCCCAAACTGAGATTATTAGAAATCCCACTTAGCTTCAAAAAAGGGAGTTGAGCATGATATTTAGAAGTAGTTAACAATGAAGAAGCAATTCACACATTCCTGATGTCTCAAAATAAATTCTCGCACTTGATTTTCCAAGCAGAGACGAGCACTCTGAAAACTGTCACAACCATGGTTTCACCCATGTTGTGTGAGCACAGGAAGTTTAAGATAAATTCAGCGACAGATCAGATGAAAGAACTTGTGCACTTGTGTATCTATTTATACAGCTCCCGTGGCAAGTCCCACCCCACCACTGCAGTGTCTGGGGGCCTCACAGTCTCTAAGATACTGCATGGTGATGGTAACAGCGCTACCCACTTCGTCAGTGGAGAGTCGTGACGGGAAGGAGGTTGCAGCATGAATTCACCCACAACACCCAGCTGACGGGCACCCAGCGGGTGGTTTGGAGCCCCTGAGGTTGTTGTGGTGTGACCCCCTTCACCTGACCCAGCTCTGTGTTGCGCGATAGCCTGGTCCTCCTGCTCCTCCTGGCCCTGCGTCCTGGCTGCTCCCCATGCTCCCGCCACAGCGGGGTGAACCAGACCCAGCGCGGGGCCAGCTGAGAACAGCTTCTGCTCTCTGTGTTATAAAAATAACTTTAAGTGAAAAGATCAATGTTGTTGATCTTGATGAAAAAATCATAGAATCACAGAATGGGTTTGGATTGGAAGGGACCTTAAAGACCACCCAGTTCCAACCCCCCGCCACGGGCAGGGACACCTTCCACTAACCCAGGCTGCTCCCAGCCCCGTCCAGCCTGGCCTTGAGCCCTGCCAGGGATGGGGCACCCACAGCTGCTCCGGGCAGCCTGTGCCAGCGCCTCGCCGCCCTCACAGTGAAGGATTTCTTCCTTATATCTACCCTAAATCTACCCTCTTTCAGCTTAACACCATTGCCCTTTGTCCTATCCCTGCACGCCATTGTAAAAAGTCCCTCAAGCTGCTTTCCTTTGTAACTCCCACTTTTTTTCCTGGAGATAAAAATGGAAGAATGTTTTTCTTTTGGGGGAAAAAAAATATTTAAGAAATAAGTTCTAATTTGAGCAGCACTGAACATAGCCTTGACACTCTGCAGAAGCATACAAGAGCACAGAGAATTATTCTCAGAATACTTTCTAATACTATCCAAAGTTTAAGGAATTGCTGACATTGAAAGTCAGCAGCTCATTTTACACATTACACAGCACCTCTGACTTCATTACCTCCTCCTGCTTTTTGCTAGTACGTATGAGAAGAACCAGGCTCCAGAAGTACTGCCAGGAACAAATCAATGACAAACTGAAGCCACTTAGGTAGCGTTAGATCATATTTATGTAAAGGTCCAGTCAATCCCAAGCTGATGGCATCGGTGATTTAAAGCACTTTACCGTATGCACAGCTCCTCACTGTACCTTGAAATGCCATGAAAAAAAAAAAAGCTTTCCAAACATTTATACTGTTTAAAGTAGTGTGGAAACATCACCATTTCAGAGGCAAAGGTGAAGTTTGGCTTCTGGAAGCTTGAAAACCAAACTGCAGAGCAGGCAAGTAAGAGATAATGTGTGCATCCATCCTTACCCCTTCTTTAAAGAAGGCTACCAAAGAGAATTTGTTTGAATTTAGTTTGGTTTTTAATTCACAAATATCAAGACAGTCAACCCTGGCCATGTGTATTTTGCCCTTTTTTTTTTTTTTTGTGGAGGATATCCGCGCATCCTGAAAGTTGCAAAATGATTATGTAAGACACAAAATAATTCTTCTGACCTGTCACTGCACCCCAGTACAGTACTCACAGGGGAAAGAAAAATTTATTTTGCGTCAAAGGCCTTTTCTGCAGCTCTTTGCAAGTCTATTCCCTTTATAAGCAAGAAAACACATTCAGCGAAAAATACACGTGATTAATTCCTTAGAGAAAACTACTTTAAAGGTTTTAATGCAAAATTACATCCTTCCCATAGGATGGTATGTTGTGGTAAAAGCAGACCATTTTGGGTATAGGTTGGAAATCCTCCCCTGTTATTAACATAGTTCTTGGAGTAATTTTTAGAAGCACATTGCTTTCATCCCAGTTACATGTCATGGAACAACTAGTAGAAACCAGCAGGCACTAGTGTCCTGACATGAAGGAGAAAAAGCAAAAAGCTCCCATTGCAGGCAGGACTAGGAGACTGAACACGCAGTTTCTGTGAGACTGTAAGTGCCACAGGAGCTCAGCCCCTTTTTTAAAGAGAGATGCGTGAACACATAAGTGTTTAATTCCCACTGAAGGATGTAGCCTTTCGGAGCCTGCGTCATTCCTGGACAGGGTCTTGGGCTCTAGGCACCGATTTAGATGGAGGCAGAGGTAAAGCTGCTCTGCTCTGAGCTGCTGCAGGCACAAGCAGCCCCAGGCTAAGCCCCTTATACAATCCTTCCGTCACAGCCACCTCCTCAGCTTTGCTTCCATTTGTAGCTTTGAGCTTCAGGATTCAAGGACTTCCGCAGCATCAGTTGCTGTGCTGGGAAATGACCCCTGCCTGTAAAGCATAAATAATAAAGATCTGGTATGTTATTGGGCATGAAAACCCACTGAGAAAATCTGATTTTATCATTATAAAGGCAAAGCCATGGAAAGGACTAGCAAGAATGAAAGCTAATCAATGGCAGCACAGCCCCTGCAGGCAGATCCCAGAGGGGAGGATGGGGAGCAAGAAAAGGTCGGGCCCGAGAGTCCTGGCACAGCCGTGTGAATGTGCAGGGTTTGGCGTCTCTTCTTCCAGCCTCAGGCCCTTTTCTGGCCTGCATTAAGATTACCAGACTGATGGAAACAGGGTGAGACTCCGGTGCTTTCCTCTGCACCCACGGCGCGTGGTTGATCCAGACCCAGTGGCTGAGGGAAAAGGTTAACAGGGTGCGAAAACATCCAAATGATGCTCTGCTGGTTCCCGGACAGCTGTGGAAGCAGGTGGGGAAGGGCTGGCTTGTTCCCTCTTGCTGGAGGGGAAAAAAATAGTCAATGACTATCTATCTTTAATTTGTAAACTACAACCACCTGATGTGCACACATGTGTGTGCACACCCATCGGCCCCCACCTCCCGGCAACCTGTGTGGGAGATGAAAAGCTTTGGGTTGATTTCCTAGAGAAAAGGTTCAGGACTCGGGCCTGCTGAGGCACCGGGCAGGCGAGCTGGGGCCAATTAATTGTGCTGGTGTATAAACGCTTCGGAACCGCAAAGGGGCTTGCACACCCATGTGCTGCCGTGCATGAGAAGAGCTTGACAAGATGTTATCAGTGCTCCAATTAGTCTGAATTACATGAAACTCCATCACGTCAGCAAAGGGCATGTTTACCAGGGCAGGTTTGTGTTTTTTTTAATGACTGGTTCAGCTATTAGGACAGTTTTCCCCAAATGCAGCAGCAGGTTGGCTCTTTCAGAAGATAAACGCCAAATGCGTGTGCGTGTGTGTGGGAAAGGGGGAATCATTCCATTGAACTGCATCATTTTCTTACTGCTACTACTTCTGCTTGTGCCATTCCCTGTGATTTTTTTAGAGAAAAAACGGAGTTTGAAACCGCAATGAAGCAACTGGTTTCTGCGCGGGCAGGAGAGCTGTGCGTTATCTCCTCATTTTGGTGTAAACACCAGGTTGTTTGCACGGCTCGGCCTGTGTGAGGCTGCGGACAGGCTGTAGGTGTGTTCCAGGCCGTGCACACACATGGCTGCTGGGCTGCGGATGGGCTGTAGGTGTGTTCCGGGCCATGCACACATGGCTGCTGGTCTGTGGATGGGGCTGTAGGTGTGTTCCAGGCCGTGCACACACACGGCCGCTGGGCTGCGGAGGGGCGGTACGTGTGTCCCAGGCCGTGCACACGCAGCCGCTGGGCCGTGGCGCCGCGGGCTCCCACCGCGCCCCCAGAGCCAGGCAGGGCCTGCCGGGCGCGCCCTGCGCCCTCACCGCGCGGCGCCATGTT
>JAVJGI010000032.1:33401501-33487799 GCA_035590275.1 Ibycter americanus | reverse complement strand
CTCCTCTGCTTTGGAGGTGGCTTTTGCCAGGCCACCTGAGACTCAGCTGCACGACTGACTTGTCCCTGGTTTCGCACAAAAGCAGTGAAGGGCCCCAGGAGCTGCTCTGCTCACTGCAGGGGGCCTCGGCTGGGGGTGCGGGGCCGCTGGGCTCCCCTCGGCAGTGCGGGGGACGAGCCGAAGGGGGTTTCAGAGCCATGTTCTGGCGAGCGGGGGAGGCCGGGGTTTGGTGGTGAGAGGAACGGGAATGAAATAACTTCGGTTCTGCCAGCGGGTGGAGATGGGTGAAGTGAAAAGATACCCCAGGTGCTCCTGAGTGAACTCGGACCCCCTGTCCTTGGTCTCTGTTGCGAGTGGAACTGCATAGAGATACTGCTGCCTTGCCCTTCTGTGCAAATTAAGGGCTTGGAAAAATTTATTTGGGCCAGCTGTCAGTCTGGCATCTGTTCCTGTATGAGGGATGGAGACACTTTTTGGACATCTCTCAGCCCCTATCTGTAGGTGCTCCTTCCCCTAAGGGTGGGGACAGCCGCTGTGCAGGCAGGCAGGTCAGCCATCCGCTGGATATCCATCACCTGAAAGGACAAGCAGGGATGTGGAGCAGGTAACCTGGCAGTTGGCAAGTTGAGCCTACTTTCCACCTTCTCCAGACACCTAAAAACATAATTCTGCTGTACGTGGTGTGAAAACAATTGTTATGTTGTGTGGATAATCCTGTTGAGTTGGGATTTTCAAGATCTGTATAGAAAGAACATCTATAAGGAGAATCGGGACACAAAAGCCTGAAGCATGTCAGCCATGGAAGTTGATGACAGAAAGTAACATGGCAGCCACTCAGTGTGGCAGGAGAGGCTGGACCCAGCTCTATTTAAACACGCATCGAATCTGTGCTTAGGAGGAGCATGAGGCGGTGCTGGGGAAGCGTGTGGCTAATGGGGTGGCCACTCTGATGGATTAGGAATGGGGGGATGTATTTTGAAGCATAGAGACCTGGAGACCAGATAAGTACAATACAGGAAAGTTGGGTTTTTTTCATTATTTTT
Organism: Ibycter americanus; assembly: GCA_035590275.1. Lineage (NCBI taxonomy): Eukaryota > Metazoa > Chordata > Aves > Falconiformes > Falconidae > Ibycter > Ibycter americanus. Next base: position 33,486,756 of record JAVJGI010000032.1, on the reverse strand, counting down.
GGTGGTTGTTTTTCTGGGGGGAGGTGGGAATAGTTCAAAGTTGCATCGATGTTTAAACTTAACTCCAGTTAGCCCAGTTTAACTCTTGCTTGTAGAAGTTTCTCTGCAGTTTTCTTCTTGAGCAGAATGTATGTGCGTTGGTACCATTTTATTCTCGACTGCTGAAGCTCGATATTAAGTTCAGTTTTGACCGTATATGGGGAGTAGTAGGCATTTCCTCCTGGCACTTGTTTTTAAAACACACAGGAAGTTGCACCTTGATCTGGGTTTGTGCTAGGTGACACAGGTGCTTTGAAATACAGAGCCAGTTAAGGACACGCTGCTCATATCTGAGCAAACAGCAGGTCGCATCAGGCTCTTGCTGTCATTTGCGGTGTTGAAAGTTAGCAATCACAGGCAGGTTTTAGAAGTGTTTTTCTCAGTACATTTTTGGTGATTCAGTTCTCCTTAAATATCTTACTTGTTTAAGTATCTGCAAGCTGTTTGCCCCAAAGCCCAGTGGAACAGAGAATATACTATGCTCCTGCAGAGCAAAACTGCAAATGTTTGACCTTTGGGAAAGGTTAGGTGAAAACCTTGTAAAAAGCCAGGGTGAGTGAGTTTAAATTTGCACAAAAATATAAACACAGAACTGAAGCAACCTTTAGTTTGTGAACTCCTGGAAGTCGCTGCACTGCAAAAATCAGAATTAAGTTTCAAGGTGGCCTTGTTTGAGAGGTAGCTCCTGTAAATCTTGAACTGTTCGCGCATATGCTGTTTCTGTGTGTCCAAATTAACTTGTCTGTTCGATGCGTTCATTTAAAAAACAAATGGGAAGCAAGATCTGGAGAGAATATCTACTACAAAAGTTTTGGAAAGTAAACCCGTTTCAATTGCAAAGCAAAAAGCTGAAGTGTATGTGAACAGTCACTGGACAGACTCAGTGTTTAAAATCAACATACCTTTCAAACTCTTTTTTTGCTTAGCCGGAGTCTGCAATTTAAATTTACTTTAATGCTTTTACTTTATCTCTTGGGGGACTGGAAGCAAGCCAGGGTTCTGGGCTGGAAGAATAAGCGCTACTAATTCAGTAAGCTTAGCTGGACGCTTCTGTAGCAGTTCACGGCCTTGCAAATAAAAGACTGAATTCACAGAAACCAGCTTCCCTTTTTTGTGTAGAGGGGAAAAATCTTTCCGTTTTCGTAGGCAGCATCCTGACAGTGATGCCCACAGTTGTGGGCAGGAAGATTTCACCTCTTTCCTACCATGTACCTTCCCATCCTCCCTCTATCTGGAGGTGGAACACCTTTTTCTCCTGCAGAACTGTCCTTTGGTTTCTTGGCACCTTGCTGCTGCCTGATTTGGTATGAGGAAGAGAGGTTCAAAATACAACACAAACCCAAATGGAGAACCCTTGAAACTGTGCACTTGGTTGGGCATAAATTGCTCTGTGTTTACATAAAGAGGAAGGTGTTTGAATTGTTTTGAGAGGTTAAGGTTTTAACACATAAAAACAAACCCTTAAAACTGATTTCTATTTAGATATGAAAAAGATTGTTATGAGAAGCTAGGAACCAGAAAGCATGCTGAGAAGCTAGGTTATGGAGAAGACTGAGCTGCGTTCCTGACTAATCTTATGTCCAACAGCAATTAAAAATGACAAAATGTTTTCTTCTGGACAATAAACTGGCAATATTCAAGTTGTTCTTCTGTAGCCTGTCCAACAGTTTGTAATTTCTTAATGATGATTATTATTTCTGTAACCACATCCAGAGTTGCTGTAGATCTCTAAAGCACTTAAAATGTAATTAGATTTCAGGTATTAGTAACACCAAGCACTTGCCAAATTGATAGAAAATGGCTTTTACAGTTCAAGCACAATTCAGTCAGTTAATGCTCAGAGCCTGCCTTTTGCAAAGAAAACTCTTTCATGGGCTGGTACTGCTCAGTTTTGCTAGCGGTGTGAGACAAATATGCTTGAAGCTCATCAGGAAAGTGAAATCTCAAAAGAACAGTATTTTGGGTGTTTAGTAGATAAATTGTTACACCCATCTGTTGCTGCAGTATATGAAGTGACAGACTGGGGGTGGGTGGGGGGATTATTCTGCTCAGCACTTGATGTCTTTAGCAGCGCTTCAGGTACCCTATCCAGTATTTGTTTTCCCCATTCACCTGATCCTTCCAAAAACCTGAAACAATGCTAAAAAGTATGAGGTTACTGGAAAAAGAAGTTGATGATGGTTCTTTTGGGCGAATTGGTTGCAGTTTCTCTTCATTGAGAGTAAGGAAGTGTGATTTAGTGGTTTTAATGTCCTGACCTGTTGAAAACAGGTGGATTTTTAAGGAACAGGTCCTGACATTTTTCTTCATGCTGAGGGGTTTATAAAACTACAGACATTTTTGCTGGCTAGAGTAAGTATCATTTTTTTCCCTGAACTGGTTATATAAATGTAACATAAGTTGCATAACTGACATAAGAACTGAGCTACAAGAAACTGGAAGAGCAGCTTCTGCTTGGAAGAGAGTAGTCTGTACCACTTATATTGCACATCATTAGCTGTTACCATCCTCTGACACTGTACGAGTTGTTTGATAACAGTGACGTGAATATGGTTCTCTGCATGTTATGTGATTATGATCACACTTTAAAACAGCTGGCCCATAAAACTGTTCTGTTAGATTATTTTTTTTTCACCTGCAGGATGTGAAAGGTAAGATAGGTAATAAAGGAAAAGAACTGGAAGTCGATGGAAAATTGGAGGATGTATACATCATCCTGAACTGTGGAGCAAGGTGGTGGTGAAAGCCTGGGAAAAATCAAGTTGGAGTTTTTGTTTGAGGAGAAACCTGCCTGCAGGGTTGAGATTCTGAACAAATGCTGTTATAGCTACCAAAGAATAGGAAAATTGTATTGGAGTAAATGGCTTCGTGTTGCTATTGATTCTGCTTCGTCAGCAGTTCTGACAGTAAACAGTCTTCCAGAAATACCAAGTCATGGTTCTGCTATAGCTGTGGATTAGCAGCAAGGGCTTGCTAGTAAAGAATAGGCTTTTACAAGGTATCTGGCTTCAAGAAACACATGCATTTATGATGGATGAATCTAGCAGCTTTGCTTTGTGGAGTATTTTGGACTTGTATTCCTTTGAAGCCAGTCTGTTATGTAAAGGAGGGTCTGCTAATAAATGGAATAAGTTCGGTATTTAATGCTGTGTTCTCTGACTTTTGAGGCATGTAGGATTTACCATGAGTCAAGACTTTGGTTGCCTCTGTGTGTACTGGAGGAGGGGATGGGAAAGTTCACAAAGATAAGGAGTCAGTCTGCAGGTGGATGAGCATGTAACGCAGTATTGGATGGCTTTAGAAGCCTTGGGGTGTTGTTAATCTCAGCCGTGTCACTGGCCGGTGCCTGACTTTGGCTGGGCAACCTGTTTATTCCTTCAGCACATTTCACCTCCACTCTCCTGGAAATCCTGCATTTCCTCCCCAGTCCTCAAAGGCTTAATTCCCTTTAAACACAAAGCCTAAGTGACAACTGCTACTCATACTTCCAGGAGAAAACTCCTAAAGGAAAATTTGCACATTTCTCAGACTGTGGTACGCTATCTCCCTTGTTTGCAGAGTGGATCTCAGAGTGGCCCTGGCTTGTTGAGCCACCAATACATGAATATACTGCAAGTTTTTAGCAATTTTGTACACCAAGTGCCATTTAAACGGTTCCTCGAGTGTTTTGTTTCTGGTCATTTCCAGCTATTTGAAGACTGAGTGGAGTCTGGATTGCCCATCAGGTGGCTTGGTTGGAATTTAGCAGGGTATTGAATTACTTCATTTTATTAGCAGTATTCCTAATAATTACCTTTCAATCTGGGGTGTATTCTGTCAAAATAACTTTGTTGGTCTTCCACTTCAGATCTTTTAAGCTACTTAATTTCACTGGTTGGAAGTTGAGATTGAGGTAATACTGACTCATGCTATTTAGGACAGGAAAAAAATTCTTGTTCAGCCTGGGAGGTTGTACCTAGATCTGTGAGAGCTACCGTGCCTAGGGCTGTGCTGGAGACAGCCGTTCTCGGAAAAATCCTTACACCTTTCATATCAGGAGGAAGGACTAATCTAAGCCTTCTACTTTTTTGTATAAGGAAACGAAGCAGAATGCTGGATCATCATGCTAGATCTGTGACTTGAGAGGAGAGGGAACTCTTGCAAGAAATTTGTATGTGAACTCAATTTTTGAGGAAATTAATTTGGCGGAACTAACTTTTATACTTACTTTGATACACTAGCAGCACAAAGAGATACATTAAGCAAAACAAACCTTAAAAGCCTTGGTACTTGTACTGTCTACATAACTTGCTGTTGCTTGCCATCCATAAATACCTGTCTCTACTCCTCTGGATTTTACCAGAGTATGATAACAAATTCAAAGCAGGCTGTTTGTTTTTTATAAAGCTATATTAGTTTTTAGGGCATTAGATGTTTAAGGGGAAAAACCCCCACAACAAGTATAAAAGGTACTGTCTAGCTGAAGTGTTGCATTAGGCTCAGTCTTTTATATTTAAATCTGCCCTTTTGTCCCCCAGGATGTCAAGCGCTCCCATCTTAACTCAAGCTGGTGGCCTTCTGCATGGAAAGAAAGTGTGGCCACCCTCAGTTCTGAGGTTTCTGATGAAGAACAACTCTTAAGCTGGCATTTGGAGTTCACTTTATATGGTTTTCTTGCACACATAATGTCTTTCGTGTTTACTGCAGAAGCGCAAGAAATAACCTTTCACTTCCTGAACGCTTCTGCATTTCACTTTTCCTCAAAGTATGGCAAAACAAATGCTAATAATTTTGAAATTGCCAGAGCCCACCTATTTAGAGAGTTTAAAAGTTCAAAAGGAACCAGACAGTTAAGTCATCAAGCCTGACCTGTATGTATCAGCCTCTGTTGTCACCCTTTACAGCTCTATAAACTGTGCTGGAGCACTCCTACAGGAGTTATCTTCGCCCCGACAACAGATTGCACATTCACTGTTTACCTTTTTGCTTTTTCCTGCTATTGATTTCTGTTGCATTTGTATTAAACTGTATTTTTTTTATTGTCCATTTGAATCTTCTATCCTTCTTTCTTGTTCTTAGGGCTTAAGCTGAAGGAAGAAAAAGGTGCATTTGATTTCACTAATTGAAGTAAGAGCTGCAATGCTGAACCTTAGCGCTTGCTGCCTTCCACTGTTTCTAATGGTAAAGTGTATTTGAGTGGTCTGTAGGCCGTGATGGACCCCACGTTCTTCTGAAATGGTGTTATAGCCTTGTGACTTTTTCTCAGTGTTTTCCTGTTAGAAACGTCAGTGCCTGGCTTAGGCAGAGAATGGCTGAAATGTATTTTATTTGATTGTTACATATTGATTTTTAGAAAGCCTCTTAAAAACTCTGTCCCCTAAAGATAGGGAATAGTCAAGAGTTCATCCAGTCTCTGGAAAGTGCTGGTGTCTTGAGAGAAGAGGAGCCTGTCTGATGCCCATTTGTTTGTAGGGTCTTAACTGTTCATTGCCAAGAAAACTTCTGTTTGTGTTTATGCTGCTTTATCATTGTCCTCATGAAGGGAACACAGAGGTTGTGTTTACTGATGGTACAGAACAAGCCCCCATAGCCCACTAAATGTGTTGTACGTAGGTGCAAGTCACTAGTATGAGCATTGCCAACTGGGATTTTCATCTGGAAGCCTTTGTCTTAACACCAGCATCACCTAGAAAAAAACAGCTTGTGTTGTTTTATACCAGCACTCATTTTAGTAGTAATTCATTGCTGTGAACACCTTTCTTGCAAGTGTGGAATTGCTTAGTACAGGAGACCATGGGTTTGATTTCACTGTCAAAGCCACAGGTGGTGAGTGAAAGGGCATACAGGGATAGCTAACTTACAAAGCTTCATTTTACAAAAGAAGAACAGCTATCTTCTGCCAAGTTAAAAAAAAAAAAAAAGTCCTGCGGGTTTTACAGTCCTTTCAGCTTCCTGTACATGTGACTTACAACACCACCAAGTTACATCTATATAAGCAAGATTCATCAGCAAACAGAAGGCTTACTTTGCTTAAAAAAAGGTACCTTTTAAATCCTGAATACTCAGTATATGCCAGCACAGCCTTAAACAACTAAACCCCACGATACTGGTCCCATTAGCTTAGCTGTGTATAGATTAACTGTTTGCTCCTTGTTGGTACTGCCTGAAAGTTTACCTTGCAATAAAAGTGTGTGATATCTCCAGGTTTCATCTTATCGTGTTCTTACAAGTTTGCTGTCAAATTAAGTGAAAAAGTTTTCTTAGTTTACGGTGTGTGTGTGGAGGGTTTCACGTTGCAGATCACAGCAGCACTGTTAAGGCGCTCCTGTTGTGGCATGTCACCCCTTTGGTTGAGCAATTAGCGTGCTCTGATGGATACCTCTTCCAGCTCAGAAGACTTCTCATCAGCTCCCTCCCCTGCTTTCCTCAGGGGTGTGTGAACTTGGATACTGTTGTGAAAATCCTGCTTAAGAAGCACCAGTATGCTTTTAAGTAGAAGCAGTGTGACTTCTTCATATAGCCCAGCACACACAAAATAGTTTTCTCTAGACCCGACTTGCACCACGGCATGTACCTATTAATGTGCTCTGTGCACTGTTTAGCATGCAGAGAAGCATTTCTATCGAACCACCCTCTCGCTCTGTATGCTTGGAGAATTAATTTTACATGACGAGGGCAGGACCTGTCAACCTATAGGACTGTGCCTCTTTAGGGAGAGAAATCGGGATTGCTCATTACCTTCACCTCTGCTATGCTGGCACAACCTCATTGCGTGGCTTGTGATTGTTTCATGCTTTCTCTGATGAACAAATTTCTTAAGGCTTTTTAAATCCATTATACCTTTGTTACTTAACTGCTTGATAAAGTTTAATTAGCAGTTAATGTAAACTGCTGTGCTTGTTAGTGTACATATATGCTGCTAACTCCCATTTGTCTTTAGTTCCACACAAGTTTAGTTTCTCACGGACAGATCAGTGCATATCAGTGAAGCTGAGTAATTACATAAAGAACTTGATTTGTCCCAAGCTTTGTGGTGAGTTCAGCCTTTAAAATACAGCTGAGATGCAAACCACCGTCTCTTCCTGCTAATTTTGCCGAAGCTGGCAGAGGCTTTTCTTAGAGCTGCAACTTTTTTTCATCGCTCCAGCTGGAAATAAAATTTACCACACATTTCAGCTCACATTTTTAAAGCAATTTGATCAGCACTTGTTCTGCTTTCAAGGCCAAGACAGCTTGCTCATACATATGTAACCACTTGAGTTGTATCATCCCCGAGGTGTTCTCTGCTCCCCTTCTGTTGGAAGGTACTACCACTCTCCCCGCAGCTGAACCATGTACGCTTCCTTTTTTTTGCCAGAAAGGCTGGTAACCACCAGTAAAATAGTAACACCTTTACCAGGCTCTGCTGCCTGTACAAAGCATGTACATCTGCTCACAGCCAAAGTAGTTTTAGAAATGTTTTAGGGTATGGCCTAATGACTGAATGATGCTTTAAAAGAAAATCCTTTCTCTTAGATATGGTTTAGAAGTTTTTAAAGGCAGTGGAGGTCAGCAGTTTTCCCAGACCATTTCAAGGTATTTGTTTTTCAAAACCTATTGTTACTCAGTTTCAGAGGCAGGGAAAGTTAGGAGTAATTTAATTAGCAGGCAAGACTGATATAACAATCTTAATCTTGTAAAGAAATAACACGCTTGTGGTCCTACAAAGCTATTCTACTGGGTTTAGTGGGGCATCTCATGGTGTGTACTCATAGAGAGGGCACAGCCTACAAACACTGAAGTATAATTCACAGAGCCCCAGCCAAACACTTAAGAAGAAGCCAAGTATCTTAGATCTCTCTGTTAATAGAGGATAATTTTTCAGGACTTACTTTAGAATTAGAATGTTAAGGGTAGGGAATATGGCATAGTTCTGCAGAGCAGCAAGCAGTCTACTCCATGAACATCCCATTGTAAAATGTGCTAAAGTGGGGTAATTCCCTTTCCCTCATCTGTCTCAAGTCTTGCCCATAATAAGGGATGAGCTGTTAAATGTCTTTTAAAGAGTAGGAAGAGAAGGTACCTTATTGGAAATCTGACCTGAGAAGTCAAATAATGTGGAGAACCCTAGTGTGATGGGTGTGCTTCAGTAGCAGGCATTCTGCAATAAATAATTGATGACTTAGAAATCCTGTTGTAGAGTTGTATCTTGATTTTGCATGCTGAGTCCTGCATCAGACTTTCTTAGTTTATAGCTGAGGTGTATCTTCCTGGTTTGATTTGCGTTTGAGCCTGTTAATTTCCAGAAGCTGTCACCTTACAAATTAACTGGTATATTTTTTCATGTGTGAGCATGAGTAATGTAAGGGTGGAGTGGGGGCTCAGTCCACTTAATTTTGCAGTAATTCAATGTTCTTTCCTCTTTTATATTATGATTTTATAGCTGTGGTCTTGTTCTAAGTCAAAGGCACTAGATTTAGGAAAAGAAAAATAATTTAATCCTGATTTGTTTTTTATAAGGCACCCTGTCATCTTATGCTTAAGAAAACAAATAACACTTTTAATTTGTACACCAAACAATTATTTCACGATTAAGCAGCTGGAGCATCTTTCATTGAACACTTTAGTACTGTGAGGGTGGTCAAACACTGGACCAGGCTGCCCAGAGGTGTTGCCTGCAGAGAGAGGAACAGCCCAACCGGGGACATCCCGGGCAGCCAGCTCCCACCACCCCTGCCTGAGCAGGGCTTGGAGCAGGGAGTCTCAAGAGGTCCCTTCCCGCCTCAGCCATTCTATGACATGGAAGTTGTGGTTTAATAAAATTAACAACTCTGTATGTCCATTTTTAATTTAATTCTGTAGTTGGATTTTTTGCCAGATTAAATTTGTGTGTTTCAGTCCTTTTAAAAAAAAAAAAAAAAAGAGAATAACTAGTAAGGAATGGCTTGCTAGGAATATCTGGTATGCGTATTCTGTTTCCCTTGCCACATCTGTTTGCTCTCTTGTTACAATAAACAGAAAAGAATCTACAAGATTTAAAAATGGTGGGTTTGGCTTCTGTAATTCTCGTTTAATCTTTCATCATTCCTAGCTAAAATTGCAGGGTGGCTCTTTCAGGGTTTTTGACAAAAGTATTTTTTGGGAGTCTAGGTTAAGTATGTGGTGGTAACTAGCAGAAAACAAAGTTTAAAGCAGCCTAAATGAAGTCCTTTGCCATGGTTTCAATGACTTCTGGTCACAATCCATTAGGTCTCAGAAATTCTTGAGACAAAAAAAAGTGGTATGGTATTTCTGATATGTTTAACACGTAGCAAATCATGTCTTCTGTTATCATCAAAGAAAAAAAAAACCCAGCAGTTTTTCTGTATCCCTCTTGAATCTCTAAGTGTACTTTTACTTCCTTGCTATGATAGACAAGGAAATAGTGGCACACAGATTTCTCTCTCTTTGCAGATGTTAGGAATTTAATTCTACTCACGGTGATTTTGTAGAAAAGACATGTGGCCTTTTTGCTCATGTGTGAGGTGACTTTGCTCATGAGTGTTTTTTGCATGTCTTGTTTCACTAGATTTTCAGAGGAGATTGAGAGATTAATTGTACGCTGAACGCTGGAGGGGAGGAGAAAAAAGGCTATGTGTTCTGGTTGGAAGCCAATGGATGCTGAGAGCCAGCTTTCTGGTGGCTTGGTAAGAAAACAGAAGATGAGAAATTTGAGGTTCTTGTAATTGTAGGTGTTGTGCATTTAAAAAAAAAATTGTACGTGAGCCATTTTGACAAGCATTATTGAGAATCTTTCTTTCTGCTTAAGTGCCTGTGGTTTGAGTGGAACGGGCATGGTGTGAACATCCTTGTTCCATGTGGGTGAAGATCCTGCCAGAGCAGAAACTGTTAAATATATCTCCAAAGATGATCTCCAATCCTGAGTGCTGGCTTAAGACATGTATTGAAGTGGAAAGGAGAAATTGTGGGGAGTGCTGAAATCCCCTCTTCCCCCCCGCACTTTATGCCTCAGAAGCCTGTGAGGATGGAGTACTGCTGTAGGTTTATCAGCTGGGTTTGAGTGTGATCTGTGTAATGCTCAGGACAGTCCAGAAATAGTGCCAGAAGCCTCCAGCACAGCAATCAGGGAGATGTTTGCTGGATGGGTGGTTCTGTGTTGTGGTGCTAGTCATCTTGATGCACAGACATGGAAGTGACAAGCTCTGTACTGTTGACTTGTTGAATGTCTATAGACCAACAGCACACTGGGGTTTTTTGAGTTTATTTCCCCTTAAGAATGAGGGAAATAATTTTTTTTTCTATTTGCATAGAAAGACTGTGTCTAGAATGGTATGGAGAGGTGCAGTAGACATGTTTTTAACTGCAAATAGCCTTGCATATTAAAGATAACCACTAAATATGTTCAGAAGTCACATACATAAAAAGAAATATTGGTGTTGTGTTTTCTGGTTAAGTACAATTTATGTGCATTTAGCCATTTGAGAAAATGAACTGATTTTACTTTGTGACATAGAGGTAAACACCAAGGTAGAAGTGCAGCTTGGTTACGGCCAGATTTCTAGGTTGCTAGACACAGGGAAAGATTTTGATCACTTGTTTGAAAAATGGGGTCTGTTTTCTCTGTGAAGTTCATATGATAATTCTCAGATTGCTTAAGAAAGCTGCTAAAGGGGTGATATACATCCAAGTTACTACAGGAATTACAGATTTTTTTTCTAAAAAATAAAAGGTTGTAGAGATCACTTGTAACTAGTTTCTGTGAGTTTTCTCTGAAGTCTAGTTAACTTTTCAATATAGAGATCTGCTTAATGTAACTAATACTTGTTGCACATTTACTGATACACAATTTCAGTGTGTTAGGTTACAAATGAATAGGTTTTTTGACTAGTCTTTAAATTCTGAAACTAGTGAAGCATTATGATTCTTCTGATGTGTTGATGCACATTAAGTTTGAGTCAGTTTTTCATGGGATAACAGCCTTCTGGCAATTACAGTGACTTAGGGCAGTGGTTTGGAGTGAAGCTGCTAGTCTCCCTAAAATCCGTGAAGCTTCTGTGAATGATGAGGAATGCCTGATGTGGTATTGCTAGTTTTTGTAAGGGTTGAACAGTTTAAGACTGGGGATGTTTGTATGTTAGGTCAAACCAGCAACGCAGTGAAATTTGAAAGAAGTTTTGTTGTTCAGATTCCTGCATGTTAACTTGCAATTCAATTTCTAAGTTGCTTTTAAGGACAGAAAAAAGGAAGTACTTTTATGGTTAAGAGTATTTAGAGCTAAGGCTTAAGGAGCCATCTTGGACTGCTGAGCTAACAGGCTGTACTTGGCAGTTAGTGTATGCCCCGTGCACCTTCTGGTTTTATTTTTCATTATTTTCTACAGAAGTGCATGTGCTTTAACAGACAAATTTGCTACCCAAAGCTTTTTTTCTCTGAGTATTTGTAGGAGGCATTGCCTGCTACAGTTAAGTATTTATTACCCGGAATAGCTGCACTGTGGTATTTGCAAATTGGCTGGCTGCAGACCTTGAGCGAAGCATGAAATGCCCAGCTGCTTTTTAAAAGTTCCTTTTCTCCATAGTTTTTGGTTTTGAAATCCAGGCCTTGGAACTCTAATTGTAAAACATCCAATTCCATCACAGTGTATAAAACCAAGGGAGAGATGTGATTTAAAGTTCGTCAGGCTTGCCTCTCTCCTTTTCTTCTTTTTTTTCCTTTTGTCTTTCCTAATTTCCTGGCAGTGGTGTTTCACTGGAGGACCTCTCTGGTAGCCTTTTCTTTTCAGCTGTATTCACTCTTCTGTGTTTTCTCATTCGTAGAAGTATGAAAAGGAGTACACTGTGTGTGAAGCTACTCTCTGTTTAGTTGAAGTTAGAACTGAGTCTTTGCAGCAAATAGTTGATTTTAACTTTACACACACACCCACCCCCCCTAAATTCAGAAGATTTTGTCTCATGGTCTCGACGCAAGATATATTGTTAGTTCTGGTATCAAGTTCGAAAGGGGAAATACGAAACCCCAATTCTAGAGCACAGTTCCTGTTTTTCTGACTTGACAGTTTGAGCTTGGACTTTATTACTGCTAGTTTTTGTTAGTTTTGGAAGCAGTCAAATGCTATTTGATAGTTAAGCAAATGGGGCAACGTTTATGTGTCCTCTCTTTCTTTTGAGTTATGCTGAAAACATCCCACACACATGTCATGTTATGCTTTTCCTAGCAAAGAACAGCAGAAAGTTACAATTGTTAAGGCTAGCACAACATAAGAGAAAAAGTTACTATGAATAATTCATGAACAAGGTACCTAGTAGAGTAGTGCAAATACAGCACTCAGTGACTTGTGTAAAATAGGAAGTATTTTTCTTAAAGCTGTCAGGATAGTGATTCTCCTTCTGCATTTTCTTTTGCCTTGATGTCTGAAAAAGCCACTCAACCCCTGAAGAAACATACTGTTGTTGTTTTATCAATGAGAAGTGAAGATGTAATAAAAAATTGACATAACTTCTGAAGGATACGTATGCTGATTAACTATATGAAGTTGCTTTGCTACCGCTGGCTTCTCTCTCTTCTTCCTTTTGTCATTTTCTTTGTGATCTCTTTTAAGGCATGAGCATAAAAATTAAGTTATTTGAGTCAGTGGATATTACTGCAAATCTGGCAGACTTTGCTATACATGATTTTTAGGCACATAAAAATAGTTCTGGAGGGCTAGTTATGTATATAAAACATATAGGATCACATATTGCCACCTATAGTGTATATGTAGTATTAAACAGATTGTAACTGATAGCTGATTAGCCTGATTAGTCTTGATTAAATTGTACATAGAATCATAGAATTGCAGAATGGTTTGGGTTGGAAGAGACCTTAAAGACCATCTAGTTCCAACCCCCCTGCCACGCTTCAGGGACACCTTCTGCTAGACCATGTAGCTCTAAGCCCCATACAGCCTGGCGTTGAACCCTGCCAGGGATGGGGCATCCACAGCTTCTCTGGGCAACCTGTTCCACTGTCCCACTGCCCTCACAGTACAGAATTTCTTCCTAATATCTACCCTAAATCTACTCTCTTTTAGTTTAAAACATCTATTGTGAAGGTTTTGTAATGGCTTTTCTGTTGCTCTCTGGTGTTTTGGTGGTAAATGTACAGTTGAAGTATAAAAGTTACGAGCTTAACTGTGTGGAAATTCCCTATATGTAACCACTAGTTCCTGTAAACTCCAGTAAATAAGACTAAGGCTTGCTCTAGAAGGGTTTTTCTCTGATTTTTTGGGTGGTTTGAACAAAGACTGGCAGAGATACTGCATTCAGAAAGCCTGTCTACACAACTTGTGGGATTCTAGGAGGATGATCTTGTTAAGAGGGCGATTCAGCAACTCGGTGTGGCTGCAGCTAGAAGGGAGAGAGGGTAAGGAAGTATTTTGTGAAGCAAGATGCTTGGTAATTGCCTGTCAGACTTTTTGAGAGTGATTTAAGCATGACAGCTCTTTAATTTCTAGTCTTTTTTGATGTTGGCTTTCAATCCTTTTGCAGCATAATCCTGTGAATCATTTACTTAGAAATGATCACTGAAGGTTGAAAAAACATGTAGAAAATTCTGATGAAACCTTAGTGTTGAGTATTGACACATGTGACCCCTTCATCCTGGAGGTCTCAATTGGCAGTGGTGTTGTCCAGTATGTAAAGTAAGAGATGTTACAGTCTGCATGTGGAAGGTAGGTAAGGCAAGAGGTCCTTGGGGTGAGTCATAGGCAGTTGAGTCAGTGCTAAAAGCGATTGAACAAGAGTGTCCCTGCTATTTTTAATATTTGCTTACTCACATTTACTGTACTAAGCTCTTTACAGGAAAGGCAGTTAAAAGCTGTAATAAGGTCTTAAAGCTACTTTTCATGGCAACAGCTTATTTTATTGATTTGGAATTACGTCTTCGGTCCTGCCTTTTCCGAGATTTTTAGGTCTTAGCGTAATTCTTGTTCTGCTTGATGCTTCCAGAAGTACTGCAGTCCAGTATTCACAGCATTGCATCTAGACCTATGTGGATAAATTGGCATCGAGGCCAAATCTTACAACCAGGTCAGCAGTGGCACAACTGAAGCGGTGAGGAGAGGTGGTGATGAGTAGCTTGGTAGTACATAGAGGTGCTTTTGTATCTCATGAGGTGGAAGTCTGTTTCATAAAGGACTTGATTTAATATATTAAAAAAATATTCCTGGGTTTTAGCCACTATGGAATATAAAAGTCACAGCTTTTCTATTGTAAAACTTTGCTTGCAATTTACATAATCGTTAGGGTGCTGCCCTTCCCAGGACAGCAGCACGTTCGGTTCGTGGAGCTCTGATGACCCGTAAGCTGCACCCCTGATGCCGTTCTTTACGAATAGGAATAGTCTCTTCTTTACAATGCTGACAGCTGTATTTGCAGGAGGAAGAAGTTTAGGAGGTTGCTTGGGGTGCGCATGTGTGTCATGGAGTTCAGTGGTGGCTTCCTGTTTACTGCTGCTGAGTGAGGATTTGGGCTTGGGCCAGAGAAGGTGCAAGAGTGTGGCTTGTGGATTTGCTGTTACACTGGTTTGCCCCTGCCTCTCCCCCACCCTCCCTCTCACTAGCAAGGCGTTGCAGAAATGACTGTAGCCATGGGTTGGGTTGTTTTCTGCAGAGCAGCAGTGGAATCAATATGCTGGCTGGAAGTCTCTTTCTTTTCAGGCTGCTGAAAAAATTTCCCAGTATGCAGCCAAGTTCCTTGAGCTTCGTGTTGGCCCTGGAGTGGGGGAAGGAGGTTGGGGTGACAGTTCTGCAGACCAGAGACTCTTTGGTTGAGTGTGGATAAACTGAGCCTGCTTGAGCTGTTGAAGCAGAGATAACTTTTGTTATCGGCCTCTTGGGAAGAAAGGCTGGCTGTGGCATGTGCAGCTAATATCTTGGGACTTGTCAGTGGGGAGGGGAACAAAGCAAAACAGAATGATTTGCTGGTGTCAGGTCACAGCAGCAGTGTAATGGTTCTGCATCCAAAGCTGCTGTTGTGAGAGAGGCATTGGAAGAGAGGGAGGGAGAACTGCAGCTAAGCAATGTCTGCTGCTGTGTGCTTTGAAAGAACTGAAATAAAATTATACCTGAACTGAAAAGTGAATTGGCTGTAAACTTTTATGAAACTGCTCCTGGCCAAAACTGGAAGTTGAGAAACAGTGAGCTACTGTAAATTTTATAAAGACAGTACTGGGAATGCGGATAGGTTCCTGAAAATGTAAAAGTTTATATTCCTCTCATAATTTTTGGCTTTGAACAGACCTTATAGTTGTGCTCTGAAGAGTGCCACTCGGTATTCTGAAATATAGAGTATATGTTACTCAGACTTTTTTTTTTTGTCTTTCATACACTGTATAAGACTCATAGGAGGATGCTAAGCGTAGTAGAGTCTGTCTGGGTACAGATGGGTGTAAAGGCCAGCTTTAGTCATTCTGGGACCCAACCACCAGCGATAAGATAATTGCGCAATCTGCAGTACAAATTCTGAAATCCGTAACCCAAACAAGACTTCCTAAGAAAAGAAAAACAAAGTCCCACTGCTCACCGTTGTACATTAAAGCCACCGAGATGTCTTACCACCTTTGAACCACTGTTGGCACAACTCTGAGGTAAACATGTAAAATTTACTTCTATTTAGCTGGTTAGTTAAAAATAGCATATGTATTTGTCCAAGAGATTGAATGAACTGAGTGTAAATATTTAGTTTGCTTTACAGGGCGATACTGGGATATAGCTCATAGTTGACAAAGACTCACGCCAGTAATTCTCTTAATAGTAAGAAGTACACCAGCGCAAGCCATAGCATTCACAATTAAACTGGATAGTGGAAATTTGGTAGAGAACTTGCTGAAAATAATTGTTAGAACTTCAGTTGGTTGAAAAAATCCATAATTACTGATACAGTGTCTTGAAACACCGTACTGCTGTGCTCAGATTATCAATTTAGGTATGTGCAAGCTGGGGAAACGCTGAAATCTGTGTTAATAGGTGGTGGTGGAGCAGCAGACTGCATTTAGGGGTTCCTTCTCAGCCCCGTGTTCCTGCAGAACAAACTGCTTGTGGCAAAGTCTACCTGTGCTTAAACTAAATGGTTGGTTGCTTTAGTTGTCTCAGGAGATAAAACTGATACTAGAAGAATGTCAGGGTGTTCCTGTATTTCAAGCAGAAAACAACTGTGAGATAAGACTTTAACTGCAGCAGTTGTCAGCCTGGCCTTCGTAACATCACAGCTGTCCCATATTCTGAAGTCCTATGGGAGAATCAATATGAAACTATGAAGGATGTGTGCTCTCTTAGTATCCAGAGGCCATTTGAGATGTGACTGACACCATGTTTGCATTGAAAGGAGCAGTTGATTACTCTGTGTGTATGTGTGTGTGCATCTAAGCGAAAAAGCAGCAAGCACCATCTGTGGGGATGGACACAGGAGGCCAGAAGAGTGAAGGGGGAGCATCTGACCCTGCTGTTGGAGAGCCACTGCAGTTCAGATGCTGCTTTTTGGTCACCAAAGGGAAGCACAAGAATTCTTGTTATCCAGCAGAGCTTGAGTTGTCTACTCAGACAACTTTCTAAATACCTTACTTTGGCTTTCATGGGTTGGCTTCCCTTGTTTCAAGTGGTTTCTGCCAATTTACTTGTATTTCGTGATTCTTCGGCAGAAAAGATCCTGCAGCTGTGAAAAATGGTGATTTTTTTCCAGTCTTTGTTGCAGTTGGGATCACAGGAAAAGGATTTAGGGTGAGATCTGTACCGTGTCATTTCTTTATCAACTTTGCAGGTGATATTTAGGGCTTAACTCCTCTTTTTAAAGTAAGGTAGGCAATATAAGGATTCATTAAAGCCTGAGAATATAAAAGTAATTGCAAGCAAACAAGTATATCCTGGGGGAGAGTCTGCTCATCCAGCTTTTGAATCTCCAGTTTAAAGAGACAAGCTTAGATGCAGATGTCTGAGATCCCTTCTCAGTCAGAGGAAAGATTCAGAAGCCTCATCTGACCTACTTCAGATTTGCATCTTGGGTTTAATTGTCCAGATTGACAATGAGAGGAGCACACAGTGTCTCGGTCAAAGGCAGACATCTGCATTTAGGCAGATACACGGGAAACAGGGCAACGTGCAAGTATTGCCAGGGTCCCCTCTTAGCTCTGGCTGGGAAACCTGTTTTGAGCACAGCTTCTTTCTTAACAAACCATTTACCTGAGGCTGAGGTGAATAAAGGTCAGTACAAACTAATTTTTCAGCTGCTGCTACCTGTGCTGCTTATTTGTGGGAGAAGAGGTGTAAGTGTGCTTGGCTTTTTGAAGAGAAGAGATGAGAGCTTATCCCATTGCTTTTCAGGCAGAGACTAAAAATAAACCAGTTTTGAGTTTTGTCACTGTGATCCTTTAGAGAAAAAGATCAGTGTATACACCATTTTTCATACTCTTCTTTTTGCACACTTGCAGCCACTCCTGGCTGGCCTATGAGATGCATGAAACAAAGCATGAGAAGTCCTTGGTGGTAAGGCTGCAGGGTGTAGCACAGCAGTCCTTGCAGGGACCTTGCAGATGAGCTGACCCGGTGCCTGCCCCGAGGAGCTCTAACCTTGGTGAAATGGTGAGAAGAGCAGAAAATAAGCTGAAAATAAATCCATAAAATGGGCTGGGTGGAATTAGAAGAGGTATTTCAGTGTTGTGTCTCATTTTGCTTCAGATAAGCCAATTAACTAGTCACAGTTCCTTCCTCTAACAGGGATAAATGTGTTTACAACTAACCATTAATATAGGTGCACTCTGGTGATTAGTCAATAATAAAAAGTAATTGCTATGTGTGTTTATCCCAACAGACGAGCAATAAAGAACTGTATTTCCCATTCGTATTAAAAATTATGTCTCAATGACAGTAAATCTTACTCATCTCCAGTCATATACATACTTTGAAATATACATACGGGTATGAGCATGCCAGTGGATACATACTGCACTGTTGAGAAGTAGTTATTTAAATTAAAAGCTAAAAATTACAATTAGCTTCAAATAGCAGTGTCAGAACTTGCCTTCGCTTCTCCTTTCTGGGGACTGATCTTCCTTCTGGTCTTTGTCATGCTGGTGGGAGCCAGTAGGAAATGCCTTTTAAATGTATTTAATGCATTTAATGGAGTGGTGAAGTGTGAGAAAGCAGTCAGTCTGCTGGTGCAGTGCTGCCTTGACCCCCACTGGCATCTCCTGAATGCCCATCCCTGCTGCAACCCCTTGGATTTGGTTTCATGAGATTTCTCTTGAGCCAAGCTAAAACCCAATGAAGAGTTGGTAAGTGAGCAAAATATGCCTTGTTAGTTTGTTTCCATGTGCATAGATAAGAAAATAAAGTGTCTGGAGAATGATAGTAGGACTTGTTAGCTAAAGTGACAGTGAACTATCTGCAGAGACCATTGCTATTCTGAAACCCACCTACTCATATGTATCCTGACCTCTACATCCAGCCTTTTCTTTTCGGAAGAGCTCTGAAAGCACATTTGAGCCACTTTGTGGTCCTCGCAGTTTGGTGAGCAGATCTTCTGTAAGTATGCAGCTGTCTTGTGCAGGTATATTGGTCTTGTCCCCAGGCGTTGTGCATGGAGGCAGAGGTGGGACTGTCAGAGGCCTCTTCCTTGTGTTGCCTGGTTTTAGAACATGAAATGCTAAGCTAGTCACTCTCTTCCTGCTGTTCTAAGCTTAGAACATTTTTTCTATACACAGTGAACCAGTGTCATCCAATAATTTTCTATGGAACTTTTTGGGTTGGAAAACTCCATACTGTTCACTCTCCCATTGAGCAAGTCTCTTGTACACCTATGTGGCTAAATATAGATTTTTTTTTTTTTTCCTTACTGTTTATTGGAGCATTAACCTGAACGCCTTCAGTTTTTAAATAATAGTTCCTCCTTGCTACATCTGTCATCATTAGAACATTTACCCTCAATTTGTCAACTGCTTTAGCACTAGTGAGCACAGTAGTACACCTTTTATTTCCAGACATGGTGACTGCCATATGCTGTAGTGAGAAGAATGAAGCCCAGTGTGTGAGAAAGCAAAAGCTTCTTCAAAATACAGTAGTTAATAGGTATAGTAAGACAAGGTTGAAACGTTACCTTGACTAACTTTCCTTCATTAGTTTCCCAGCAAATAGGTTTTAGTTGGAGGTCAGTGTATTGGATTTTCAATGCCTTGGATGGCATTGGCGTAGCTACTGTGGAGCTCATTTCTCTCTGTAAATTGGTCTCAGATGGCAGCGTCTTCCCATGGCAACACTTGCTAACTCTTTGGCAAGAGAACATCTGCATATAAATTATCTCACAAGCAATGAAAAATGATCTGTTGATACGAAGAAGCAGTTTCCCCATAGACCATATTGGTAGCTCACTGTCCAGGGTGCTCTGGTAGCCTGCACGACGTGTGACAATGTGTGGTGGTATGGGGTGGCGAGTGGGATGGGCAGGGAAAGCTGGAGTTGCTCTGCTTACAGTCATAGAGAGGAGAGCTACAAGCCATTTTCAAATCTTAAGTGGTAGTTTGCACGATGTAGCAGAAATCATAGTGCCGCTTAAGAGGTAATGCTGCTTTTTGGTCTAGCACTTCTAGCTTTCTAGACATGAAAGTGCAGTCAGGAGTTGAGCTTTTTTTTTTTTTTTTTTGCTGGTAGTAGGGCTTCACACTGTGGAGACAGACCAGCTGGAATCCCCTTGAGTCCTCAGTGAAGGAATGCTGTGTGAGTGCTAGCAGTTAGTGGATGTTGCCGTATTCCTCCCTTATGCAGATACTGGGAGAAAGGAGGGTGAGAGAAAAACAGAAGCTAAGCTCTGTTTCTTCCTATTGCTGAGTTTCGCTCTGCCGGGTGGCAGGTTTTGCAGCAATTAGGTTCTGCCTGAAAGGCAGAGGTGCCACCTAAAAGGTCTTCGTTGTTGATGATGCATGTTTTTCTTTCTTGGTTTCAGTAGTTGTTTTGGTTGCAGCATAGCCACACGCTGATCTGTGCAGTTAGATTGAGCTAACTGAAAGAAAGGTGTGCTGCTCCTGCTGCTGGAGGAGTTTGGTGAGGACAGGAGGAGGAAGAGTTTGGTGACTTTTGTTTGGTAGCTGTATGTAAGGCTGTACCTCAAAAGTTTTTTGCCGAATTGGATTACCCTGTCTGTAAGACCAGGGGTGATCTGTGCTCAGATCTGAAATCCCATTGGAGTTTTTCTTGTTGCCCTGTTCTTGTTCTGTTTTACTGTGTGCAGTGGCCCTTACAGAGGTTTTTTGCACTATGACTTACAGGATCACACAGCTACAGTTAACACCTCCTCTGCTACTGGAGCTCCTGCTGCTTTACAGAGATTTCTGCACTTCAAATCTCAGCTTTTTACTTTGTTGCATTGGAACTATATATATATATATATATGTATATAGTGCCTAGCAGAAAGGGCTTTATTTGAGACACTGTCTTTCACCCCGAGACTGTTGTGTACCATCTGGCTGTACCTTCTCCACAGTTGCGTGCAGTGTTCCAGCTGGGGCTATCAGCATTACAGTAGTGTGATTTTAACTTAATAAAAGATGAGCAGAGAACACAGAGAGGGGTAAGAGACTTTGAAGATGAAATTGCTCTTGCTGTCAGTAGCAAATTCCAAGTTTGCTATGAAATTGTATGATTTTGCAACTGTTTTATAGAAAGAATGTTTGTCGGTTAGGGGATGTCTTTGTTGGTGGTTTGCTCTGAACAGAAAAGCAAAGATAACTGGTAAAGTTTTGTTTGCTTTTGTTTATGTCTTGTTTTAAATGGTGAGCCCCAAAGAGTGAACTTTAACAATATCTTCTCACCACATTAAAAAAAAAAAAAAAAAAAGGCAAACCATCAAAAAACACTTACCAAAGTGCAAAGCCACCACAGGAAGCATGCAACTACCAGAAATCTTTGTGAGTAAAGCAATCTAGGGGATTCAGGTGTCTTGCCATATGCAGAGTAGATGTTGATCACATCGATAGAACTCTTTAAGGCCTTTATAAGTGATTTAAGTGCTTATGGCAACAAGTAAGTGACACTTATATTTAAACCAGGTAGAATGCAAAGAGTTGCCAGTATTTCAGTTTGTTCTTCTGAGGGCTGCAATGGTCAGCTTGAGGTTGCTCTTTGCCATCAGTAATTCCTGCTCCTCAGGGTGCCAGCACTGCTTCTGTGCAGCTCAGCCCCATTACAGGATGATGCTGTGCAAGTTCCTCCTCTGGGGTAAAGATATCTTGCTGTAGCAGAACCTCCTCTCTCACCTGTTCCTCTTCTGAGGCCAGGTGACCTCCATGCATGTGGTGGATGCTGATGGGGGACAGAGGAGGGAGCATGGGGCGTGCTTGCAGTCCCTCTTTGCTGCCACCATCGTAATTTACAGCCTGTGCAGTCAGTGCTGCCCAGCTCCGGGGAGGAGGAAGCAGGGGGTGGAGAGAACTGGGACAAGAGCCTCCATTTTGTGATACGATTTGAAAATGAAAAAGGTTAAGAACATCTGTAGCTGCTCTCAAGGAAGTGGGTACAGGGCTGAACACGAGGGAAATGACCGTGTGTGGTTACTGTGCTGGGAGCCTTGCCAGAGTGGTCTATGAACAGCCGGTGAGTCTTGGAGGAGGGGATCTTTGCAGTAGCTCTGTGGTCACCAAGATGTCCCAGCCCCTTCGCACGTTTTACATACTCTCGAACTAGAAAGCTGTAGCGTGTGTGAAGTCTGCCTACTCAGGCATTTGGTATTTGGAGGAACTGTTGTTTCTAATTCTACCTCTCATGTTAAAGGCTGCAGAGTGGGATGTGGGAGACCCTGACTAATTACCAATGCTGGCGCTGATTTGCTGGGTAAGTGGGCAAGTAATTGAATTTATCCCTTTCTTCTATTCATTTGCAGAAGAGACACACTGCTAGTGTTTCTTCTGCTGTCTCACCAGTCTTGACTTGGCTAGACATCAGCTACTTGTTTGTTTTGGTTTGTTTCTTACTAAAGATCTAAGACGTGATCGGAAATCCGGGTGCTGTCATAATAAATCTAAGGTTGTTTTTTCCTTAAAAGCAAGTCAAATGTAGGATTCCATTGTTGAGGAGCACCGGTGGATTGTGGAGATGATCATTGTACCTGTTTTGCAACAGAGGAGTACAACCAGCCCCCTCCCAGGTACACTCTCAGTCTAAGTAATTACCGAGCTGAAGCTTGGTGAGTGTGGAACAGTGTGGTGCCAGGGTGGCACGTCTAGGACCTGGGATTCTTCTCTTCTCCACGTGTACAGACCGCTGAGCAAATGAAATCAGTTAAGTGAATAAGGTGGAGATGGGTTGGACTGTGGCTTATAAAACACTGGGCTTGTGAGGAGAACGTGGAGGAGAGCCTGTAGATGCATAGTGAGTCCCCAGATGTTAGGTTCCTTCATAAAACATTTCAGCATTTCAGCATAGTGACATCTCTGAGATTTAAGGCTTGGGAGAACAGGACAAAGAGACCTCTCTTGCTGCAATCCAGTTAAAGAGGGGTGTTGTTCTGCAGTTAGACCTTCATCTGGAAGACGCGGATGATGAAAGTGCTTCACCTTCCTCCTGGTGGCTTTTCCTGCTTAGGAAACCTGCTGGTAGTTCCTAAATATTCAGGGAGCAAAGGGACCTTGAATTACTAGGTTGTTTTGCGAAGGAGGAAAGTAAGTGTTGAAGTTTGTAGAAATCCTGTCACAGTGTTGGACAATGAATCCCCCTTGTGCTTCTAAACCCCAGCACCATCCTGGCCAGACAGCCGCTCTTGCCACGTATGTGCACGGCACAGTGAGTTGTGTGATGACGTTAGCCCACTATAGTCTTCCAGTCAGCAGAGAACGTTGTATGTGTTGTAGTGGTTTTTCTTCTATGTTCATTTCCACCCTTGTCTATCTGATGGATCTGTGCAATGACGAGTGTGTTTTCCTCTCTTGGAAAAGGCAGAGCCATTCCCTGGGGTTCAGCACCTCCTTGTAGTCCTAAGAGCTGTGCTGTCTTTGGACTTGGGCATACGACCAAAGACTCTTGAGTTTGAAGAGTTATCATGTATTAGCAGAGCTCTCTGCCTGCCCCAGTTGTGAGGCACATTATATTGGCTTTCACTGAAGTTTTAGCTTTTAACTGGGGCACGAAGAGCACATGTGTAGTCTTGCCACATTCAGTTCCAGTGACCTGATGAGGATCACTTGTCAGGTAAGCCCAGAAAGAACAAGCTTTGCACACCCTTAAGACTTTCTGTTTCAAGAGAATGTGGATTTGGAGGTCTTTGCCACACTGATTTTCCTGAAAGTTTTTCCACACATCTGAACTGAACTTCAGGAAACCCCTTAAATCGGTGCAGTGCCACCAGGAAGAGGCCGCGTTTCCTGAAGATGTGCTTCATTGCTGGGAAGGTGGCGTGGGTCTTTGCCAGCAAACTTGCATCACATCTGAAAGGTGCAAACTGCTAGCTGCGTGCTAGCGCAGGGACAGAGCGGGGACCATAGGTGAGTGGTGTGAAGGAGAACATACGGGAAGGAAAAGGATCATTAATGCTGTGTCCCAGGCAGGAATAAAACCAGATTGTCTGTGTAAATCTGTTTAAGGCTGGAATCTCCCTTCAGTGCCATTAGCATCAGTCTTAGTAATAAAGCTCTTTTTCAGATGGTTGGCTTGTGAGAGGGGAAAAAAAACCAAACACTTTAATCTGTTTTGCATGTAATAGGCTTTGGAGTATTGGCTACGTGGTAATTACATAAAAATCATGTCATTGTTTGGTAGGTTTCCATGGCTTGAAGCTTGATATGTAAATATGTTTGCCTCCAAGGAAATTGATACGGTTTTAGCTGAAAAGTGGTTAGTATAGACTCTACAAGGATATAGTAACAGATAGTAAACTTGTCAAGAATTATGTGGTTTAAAGTTGTTATTGTACCAGAAATTGTGGATGAGAAAGAATTAGGTACACATTTACAGTTTAGAAACAAGCTATAAAAATTGTTGGTTGCTATAGAAGCCCAATCCATATCCAAAGGAACATCAGTCAGGCTGGAAAGATTAGGTAATACAGAGAACAATGTGACTGTGTGTGTGTGCGTGCTCACGCATCTGCAGCAGCCGTTACAGATGGGACAGTAAAGGTGGTAGATTAACACGCAGCTTTCAGAGCAAGCTGAAAAACTTCTTCCCACATAGGTGACGTCACAAAATTCAGAGAAGTGGCTGAAATTGCATTGGAAAAGCACAGGAAACGAGCATGGTTAGTTCGTGTAGTGTGACAGTGAATTGAGTGGGTTTGTGAAGTGTTGGGTTTGGTCTGAAGCAGTCAGTAAGTGAACGCAACAGGAGTCTGCCTCCTCTGCTTTTCAGCTACATTGCTAAAAATGGAAATATATAACATCTGTTAATATAAGCGTGCGAGTGATGAAGGCTGGCTGACATACCTGATCATATGCACCCTGTTTTTCGGTTCTGAAGAACTTGGCTGCACCTTAACTATTCTTGCTGAAAATTTCCGTTACATGCACTCTCAGCCCGATTTTTAAAACAAAGTTTTACGATATAGATCAGTCATATCACAGAATGAATACTATAGAAAAACCCAAGGGGAATTAGTAATTCTGGTTTTGGGGCAAAGGTAAACAGCATGTGGTGAGATCAGTCTGAATAAAAGAATAAACTAAATAAATACTAAATTGCACATTCAGTGACAGAGTCCTGTGGAAAAAAAATAGCATGTTATCACATACATAAAGGTGATGAAATATTGCATATGCACAGAAAGCACCCAAATACAATTAAGAAAGCAGCCTCATTCTGTCCCGTAGCATTTGTGTTCTTGAATTTCCAGGAATAATACTTTAAAACCTTTTTTCTTCGGTATGACTCAGAAACATCCCCAGAAAAGAGCACCGATAGTAGTTATTACAGTTAATCCCAAATTATTAGTTATTAACGAATGGGTGTGTCAAGAGCTGAGTTAGCAGCAGTTAGTTCACTGATTTTACGAGCAGATCCACGTCAGAAGATGACATGGGCACTGTAGGCAGTAGAGAGGGAAGCGCTGAACTTTTTGCTGTCCTCAGACTTACTTGGACAAGAGTTTTAGACCTGAAGTTGCTCCGTGTATGGTCATGTTCTACTCTATAATGAAAAGTTTTTATCTTTTTCTCTCCAGTGAGCTTCAGTTAATCGAGGCTGGTCCAACCTTTGCCTGCTGTGGTGGTGGTTGTACCTTCCCAGGGCTGCTGTAGGAGAGTGGTCGGTCAGTGGTATGATAGCCCCTTTGGTGAATTGGGGTTTTAATGTGCTGCTTCACTCTTTGCTGTCGTATCGTTCCTGTCATTTTCTCTTGTTAAAATTTATGAAGTAGAGTGTCTGATTTTATTTTAAATGCGTCTCTAATAGGTTATGCTAGATTAGATTGCATGTACCATGCTGAATGGGCTGTGACAAGTTTCTTGACTAGTATGTTGAAAAAATAATAATAATTGAGAACTTTTGGGCTGACATAAACTATGAATACTACAAACATGGCATGCACTGCAGGTTTAAGGAAAGCCTGTTACTTTCTTGGCATAAGCAATCATAAACATCCCCTGGCTCTGTCACTGTCATGAAACCAGAAACTGAATTGGCTTGGGGGGGGGAGGGGGGCGGGGGGGGGAAGAGGAAGAGCTTGCAAATGGTGCTTCAAACTGAGTTCTGGTTTGGTCAGATTTTATCTGGGATTTTCCTCTCCTCACATTTTAGGGACTTTTGCCCCCGGAACAGACCTTTCATCTTTGCATTTTGCTTTCATGATCTTTGTTTATGGTGGAAGCATGGACAACACAGGCGATGGTGTAGCAGGGTTGGCGCAGGAGGTCAGCAGCACTGGCTGGAGTCTTGTTTTCCTGTCAGAACTCCCCATAATGAGCAGGAGGCAAAACTTGCGTTCTAAATCCAAGCAGGTCTCAGTGCACAGGTTTACCTCAGGTTAAGCATGGATGTGTGCTGGGGAGTTTCTTCTCAAAACCTTTGGGTTTTGTGGTTTTCTTTGGTCCATTAAAATGTTTTATGAATGGAAAACAAAAGGTGCTGGGTCCATGGGGTCCAGCCGGGGTAGGCAGCAGCTTTCAGGGGAGCTGAGGGCATTTCTCCTGGCAGGAACAGCAGCTCTGCTTGCATCTCCTCCACCTCGCAGTGCCTCTCTTCTGGGAATTGCAGCAGTTCCGCTGGGAGAAATTTAAGTGTGTCCCACTGACAGCGAGAAAACTGAGTTGGGGTAAAAACTCCACAAACCCTTTGTCTACTCATACAGGGAGCCTCAGCTGTGTGGCATCTATTGCCTTGTTTCAACTTGGGTGAGAAGTTTTCTTAGAAATGCCCATTGACACTTACAGCCAGTTTCTGTTGGTATCAGATGTCTTGAAGTATCTCCCAGCTGACGGTTTTATCCTCTGTTTCCTTATTCAAGTGAAGCTCTTTTTGTGTTTTGGGGTATGTTTGTCGAGGGGGACTCTTGGCAGACCAGGTGCAGATGTCCCAGCTTCACAGGAGGCTTCGGAGCCAGGCTGGCTTTCCCAGGCTCCTTCTTCCACAATAGCGGCTTAACTTCTTCTTTCTGGTTCAAGGAAGATTTGCAATTGTTTCTAAAGTATTTCATTTATGCCTCTGCCTTTTCTTTCTTTGATTTTTGAGGCATACAAAAGTTGTAAAGGGGTTATTTAATAAATAGTGTTGTACATTTGTTTTTTTTCCCTAGAAGTGCTGGGACTATTGGGCTTGAACCGGTCTGCTTTTGCTAAGGTAATCTTGTCTGTGGCAAGTCATAGGCAGGAACCTGAATTTTTCCCAACTATTATTCTCTTCCAAGTATTTCATTAAGTATGAATAGTTTAATAGCCAAACCAGAAACAAACTAATTTTGAACAACCTGCGTTTAGATTTTCCTCTCCCTTTTTTTTAACTTTTCCTCTTTCTGATACCAAAATTTTGTGGGGGCTTCATCCGTGTATGAGAAAAAAAGTACCTTCTGTGGGCTCCAGATCTGTTCATTGACCTTGTCCAAAGTAATTAGATACGAGTTTTGGCAATTGTGGTTGCATGGTTTTGTTTTTGTGCCTGTGTGCACCCAAAATCACTAATTTTGTGGTTGTAACCCTTGCGCGAAGAATGAGTCATTGTCCCCCTCTGCTGGCAGTGCACCGGGCTGGGGATCTGTTCACCCTGCCAGCCAGCGAAGTTACTCTGTGAATGAAATACAGACTTTAAAGAAGGTGGCAGGTATGTGTGTATATGTTGGTCAGGATTTTAAATGGCCAGAGAAACCGTTTGCTTTGGGGAGTGCTTGAAAGGCTATAATGCACCAGCTTTTGAGGTGAAGATACCAAGTGGTATCTTGAGAAAAGCTATCCTACCTTCCCTGAAATATTTTGCAGCATGCATCACAAAAGACTTGCTTCCACCATGAGAGAGAAAAATCAGGTGAAGAGAAAACATACTCTGAAAAACGCAAATTCTGTCCTGTCAGTCAGACTACTCCCAGCAGAGACTGAGTGCATCCCTGTTATCTGATGTTAAGTCCCCTGGAGCAGTGCTGCTCAGGGAGGATGGGTGAAGTGTTGGGAAGTGCTGCAAGAATGAGCAGGGGAAAGTGGAGCTTGTTGTGCAGGAAGAGACCAGTGGAACATGGCACAAGCCAAGCAAAATGCAGTCTGAGAAGGGATCCAGCTGGTATCTGTAAGTTCAGCAGGGAAATACGGGCAAGGGAGATAATATGCAGAAGATAACACAAAAAACAATAGTCTGCTCAGGCTCTGAAACCTTTTAAGTGGCAAAGGATAAATATCCCCTTCAGATTTCTGAGATGAAGCATGAGGGCTGTGTAACGTGATGCCTAGGATTGCAAGAGACCGAATGTGATGGCCGTGGGGAGCTCTGAGTCATGCACATGGGACTGGCGTGAGCCTTGCAGAGGGGACAGTCGCACGGCTGCCTGTACGTGCTGGCAGGCAGCAGGGTCTGGAGGAGTGAAGGGCTGCCGCAGTGCTGTCCTGGCTGGCAGCGGGTGCCGTGACCTGTATGTACGTAATATTACTGTGTAGGACTGGTAAGAGATGCTACTGCTAAGACAGAGCAGGAATGTGTCTTGTTCAAAGGATACTTTTTGGAAGATTAAGATGCATTTTTAAAAAGGTGAATTCCTGACATTAAGCATGGGAATATCTGGAAAACCTGATAGTAAATAGTAAGTTAGAGATTGGATGTTGGTTTGTTTGGTTCATCCCCTAAAGCATATTGTAAATGAAGCGCTTAAGGCTTTTTGTGTTCTGAGAATTGCTGCGTGATTAGAAACAAAAGGACAAGCTATTAAGCAAACCCAAAGAACATTATGTTGAAAAGCAACAATTTTGATTTATGAATCTGCAAGAAGGCAATGGTTTTATATTTCCCTTCACATTTTAAAACATCTGGACAATCTTTTTACTGTTATGCCCACACAGACATTAAAATATATTGAGTTTCATAGAATGGTTTGGGTTGAAAGGGACATTAAAGATCATCTGGCTCCAACCCCCCTGCCATGTAAGACATGTCATTTAAAAGAGAGTGTTTTCAATTAGATTAAAGCTAATATCTTTAACCTTTTGCGTTTAATTTTTATGGTGCTGTGCAGAAATAATTACTGGCTTGTCTGCATGTTGCAGTAATCATGCTTTCAATTACTTCTTCCCCATATTATTGCTGGGGGAATGTGTCTGGAAACTCAAATTTAGCATTGAAGTGGCACGGATGGAAGGAACATTCAATTTAATTGTAAATATGTGCTGTGCTGTTAAGTGTGGGTTTTTTTCTGTGTTAGTATCACATTTGCTGGGCACTTTCCAAGCACAAGGGAAGCTTGTGCAGCAGTGTCAGACTTTCTCCAGTCTAAGTGTAAGGCTTGTAAATCAATATTCATTGAAGTCTGTTATATCAGGTTAAGGACTAATGCTGTCGCAGTGAAAACAATACACATTTATTTCAAGTATGTTTTGGCAGAGATAGCAGAGAAGAGGAAAAAGGTGGGGATGGAGAATACAAATGGAGGAGTCTTTCACCCTCAGATGAGTAATGGGTGATGTTTACCAAACCAGCAGTACTGTCATGTTTAGTTCAGGCACATTTTGTCACATTTAGTTTACTGTTGCACTTTGTTAGTGACTACCCCGGGAGAAGCAAGTGGAATAATTTTCCCTTGAGAGCATGGAGCCGTGGCTGATGGACAGTGACGTGGGACCAGTGCCAGAGCACAGGAGCCTCTCTGCAGATGCAGAAGAGAGTCCCACATCCTTCTTCTCTTCAAGTAGTCCAGACTCCTTCCCCATCTGGCTTATTCCCATTCCTTAGGAGAGGAGCAGCCTGTCTACCCTTGGAAGGAAACATCACCCATGCCTTTCAAGCATGCCAGCTCTTTCACTGGTGCTCCATGCACTGCCATCAGGACTGGGACTAGGGAGATTTCTTACCAATCCCCACTCTTTCCCCACCTGCTTCTTAAGTATTCCTGTAGCATCTCATTGATTTTAACAGCCCTGGTATTAGACAGTGCTTTAAATAGAGGCACTGTCATGCCTGCCATTAAAAAAAAGATGGTAATGAGATTTTGTTGGTTTGCTTCAGGTGATAAGGATAACCTCTAACTTCGGGTGGGACTAGTTTTGCAAACCAGCCCCAGAATACTGAGGTGGTTTGTGGTGTTCTTAAGCCTTAGATAAGGCTTAAAAAACCCCCACGTAGGCTCCTGGAAGGTGCCTGTGCTGCTTGAAGACACTGAAGTAATGGGCTGCGCTCCTTGTGAACAAGGTTCCTCTGAGAGAAATACGACCCTTGCAGTGATACTCCCTTGAGTAGCTTCCTTATTCTCTGCATCCCACCCAAGGCTCTGCACCTTTCATAGAGCAAAGGAAACTAAAATAAAGAAAAACCCACAATAATCTGAAGGGGAAGATACAGTAGAGACTACGGAAGAATTGGAATTAGCAATGTGAAGTTAAAAATGTGAAGAATGAAGTGACTTCAAAAGTCATGAAGGAGGTAGAGCAAAGAAAAGAAAGCTCCTTTGGTGTCACAGCTAAAGGTTGCAATGAGTGCAACACCAAACTGATGGTTAATGCTCTGAAAATATGAAAAAAACCCCCCAATGAATAACCAAGGCTTTCCCCTGGTTTTTGTTTACATCTCAGTCAGAGCATCCAGAGTCAAAAGAAATCAGTAGACTTACATAGACTCCTAGACACTTGCGATGACTGTCTTTGGTTGAGACTAGGTCTGGATCCCAGTTATATTAAATGAAAGATTCCCTTGGATTGCAAGTGGCATTTTATCAGCCTGGACATATATTTTGTGCCTCAAACTGTACAAAGCCATTCTTGACAATTTTTTTTTTCTTTTTTTCCCCCCAGCCAGAGTCAAGTTGCTTTTGGAAGGCGTGACGATAATCTATTTCAGTTGCATCGAGGATCAGACAGTCACATAAATGCAGGTGTGTTGGCTTTTGAGGTTTGGTTTTGTTTGTTTTTCGGTGGGAGGATTGATTTCATAAACTATAGAATTGGTGGTTTGGGTTTTTGTTATTAATTGAGGTAAGGCTTAGTAAAACATGGAACACGGACCCCGTAATACCTGGAGTGTGTGTTCTTCTATTTCCTTTCTGCTCTTTCTATTAAGCACTGGGTATAAAATGCAACACACACTTTCTTTCGAGTCAGAGCTGTCTTGTATGCATTCTTGGCAGTCTAAAAGCTATTGCATTAAACCTACTTAATGCTACTTTTTCCTTCTGGAGAGAGAGAGAAGTAATAATAAAAAACTAACTCTCCAGTAAAGATCTTTTCACCATGACACATCAAGTATCAGGAGTTTAAAAAACAAAGGGTAAGAGGGGAGAAAACTATCAGAAATACTTAGCTGTTAAGGAGATTGTAAAAATAGAAGCTAACTTTTTTTTTATTTTAAGGAAATATAAATTGTACGGTTTATATTACCAAGCCTCAAGTATTGTTTTTCAGCCAGTTAGGTGCTTAAGGATGTGAAAGTTATTCCTGCTTTACAGTAAGAAGAGAAACCTCCTAGAATAGTTGTGGAACCACCAGAACAGAAGGGAATTATTTGGAACAGAGTTACCAGAAACAGAATAAATATTGACATTTCTTTTTTCACTTCTCCCCTCATTTGTGAAAGGGGGACCTGATTTTGAGTAATCAGGTTCCCAGTGTGAAGGCTCCGAGATGTGCTGTGCCTAGCCCATTGTAGTATGAGTAACCTCATCAGCCATGGATTTGTGTTCTGATAAATACTCAAACTCTGCTTCACGTTTTCCTTAACTATTTTTCCTCCACTTTCAGTATCTAAATGTAAAGGAAGATTGCAAGGCCATGGCTTTCTGTGCAAAAATGAGGAGCACAAAGAAGAGTGAAGTAAACCTGGAAGCTCAGCATCAGGGTTTAGAAATACTTCTATACGTGCAAGATAAAAATCCCATTTGTTACACCAGTGGCGAGTTTACCTCGGAGGAGCTGTGCATTATAGCTGCCAAGAGGTGTTGTGAGTATATGGATTTTATGTAAGTTCTCAGTGGCAAGGCCTGACAGTATTGAAAGTGATGCATCCTTCTCTGCATGTAAGTCAATGTTTGTAGAAGAAATGTGCGTGTTATGTAGTCTAGGGTGGAAACTTTTGCCAAGGGTCTGTTTGTGCAGTTCTTAAACTCCTTGGAGTGGAAGAAATGGTGGCAGGGACTGTCTTGAGGTTCATGTAAAGTGATGGTCTCCCACCCTGATTTCTGGCAGATACAGGTACTAATTCTTTAATTTGGGTGGGGTGATTATGTTTCTTTTAAAAGAAGAGGAGACGCCATATACAAATAAGTTAACACAAAGCGGCTTTTACCTTGTGCACGAGTTGGTAAGCCTGTCAGGATCTGTCCTATGTTATAAAAAATTTTGGAGAGGGCTCATGAAAAAACAAAACTAAAACCTATTTGCTACTTTTCTGCTTTTATTTTTCTGTTACTTGACACCCCTTTGCAGAGTTATTCACCAGTTAAGATCACCTGAACTGCACACAATTGCGGTTAACACATAAGTGTATAATGAAGAGTCCTTGCTTTGTTACTGTGGTCCTTGGCTCAGCAAAAAGTTTGAACGTATATGTAATTCTACTGGAGTTAGTGGATTTAATCTATGTTTGAGCCTCATGAACCAGTGTACTTTTCTATTTACGATTCTACAGTTCTTTCCTGCCCTGATACCAATTTTGTGTTTCCCAAGCTTCATGGAACACTGAAGTATTACACAGCTGATATGGGGGTGGTGAATCTGGCTGTCTAAACAGGCAAACTGGTCTTAAGTTTTCCTGCAGCTTTAAAGACTTTCTTTTCCCATGTCATCTTGATTCTTGTGACATTGAGTACCTTTCAGCATTTTTTGCCTAATCGCTTCTTTTCCATTGGAAAGGCAGGAATGATGGGAATCTGCAGGACAAACCTCATCAAATAAGTACTCATGTTGTTTTTGAATAGTTTTAATGAAAATGAGGAGTACTGACACCCCACATATTTTGGTCAGCATGTAAGAGCTGTGAACTTCTGCTGTTTGTATGGGTGTGAACCCACACACTGTGCAGCTGCTCCCAGTAATTTCTGTTGGAAGTTTAGAACCTTTGAATAAATGACTTAAAGTGAGCTTTTCTTAAGGGAACTTTTTTCTGCCTTCTCTTGCTTTTCACTAAGTCCACAGCACACGGCAGTGAAGTACAGAAGTCTTACCTGTTTCAGCAGGCTTGCGATGCTGGTCTCTGCTGTAAATCACAACTTAAATGTTAAACCATCGATGGCATTTCTGTACTGCTTGTTGACTGGCAGAAAGCAGCGGCTGCCCAACCCCACCTTCTGTGAACTTTGCAATTAAGCTGTTCAGTTTTTATTTCCTTGACTTCTCTTCCTCCCTTCTGCTCTCTGTACCCAATTCACTATAGAAATAGTTTCACTGAATTCTGCAGGACCCCAACAAAGTGCTCTGCACTTGACCTAATTTCAAAAAGACACTTAAGCACGTGCTACAGTGCTTTCTGCAGCAGAGCTGCTTGCCTGACCAGGGCTTTTGCAAAAAGGTACTGCCTCCTGTGGAACAGGAAACCGAAGCAAGGAATCCCAACAATGGTAGACCTGTAAACATACCATGGTCTGTTTTTCTCTGGGATGATGTAAATGCAAAGGTTAAAGCAGGTCAGCCTAGACATACAAGTCAAAGTCTGTTCTTCATTGGAAACCCCTCTGTTGAATTAGCAAAGAATGGAAAGATGAGACATTACGCTTTCTGCTTGTTTGCTAATGAGAAGGGGATTTTCATCTTTTCATTAAAACCTTCTTTTTCAACTAGGGGAATAAAATTTATTAATAAAATAAAACTGACAGCAAAGTTGTGATATTGCTGAGTGGTTTTGTTAAAACACCCATTTCTGTCATCTGGAAAAAGTGGAGATTTTTAAGTCATTTCCTCTTAAGTTCAGACCTTCTGCAAAATCAGGATTTCAGAATAAGTTTAATGTTAGATGTAGCTGAAATGATACACTGTTTAATACATGATAACACTGTTGGAGTGAACCAATGTGCAGTTTGCAGTTCCACTTTAACCGTAACTTTCTAATGTTTGTTTTAAACTAATCCTAGTATCAGTTTCTGTTTATGGTCTATTTTGCAAGATCAGATATTTACGCATTTATATTATTGGGATGTGCATATGTATTGTAGCCATGTGATTCATACATTTGTTTACTTTTCTCTGACAGCTATATCTCCTCTGTGCCATAATCTCTTTGCCCTGTATGATGAAAACAAAAGACTCTGGTATGCACCAAATCAGGTCTTCAAGATAGATGAAAAAACATCACACCAGCTCCATTATCGAATGAGGTAAGTGCAAAACATCTGACAAATGATTCCTCAACTGTATGTGGGTGCTCTGACTCTTACTACTGAACTCACTGAAGAAGCAGGAAAGTAAAACCAAAAGAGGCAGTTTGCTTTTCACAGCATAGGTAAGAGATTAACAGTAAAAGCTTGAAATGTCTCCGGATTTTTTTTCATTTTTGCTATATAACCTTGAAAAAAGCCCCAGAAATTGAAAAATCACAAGAACTCGTATTCACAGAGCTGTAGGTGACTGAACTAGCTAAAAGGTAAATTGAAGAAAATGGCTGAAAAACATTGTTCTATTATGTCACTATTTTGCATGTTTCAATTTCCATTTGAAGTGTTCAGAGTGAACTGTACTCCTACTGAAGTCAATGGGAATTTACTATGAACTTGAAAGGAAAAAGCAACATGCTATTACTTTTGAAATTCTCCTCTAGGACTGTAGGGGAATCGGTGTGACCTCACTGTGGGTGGCATACACTAGACTGGAGAAAGCATCAGAAAACAGAAACCATTGTTCCCAGGATCTTTACCTGACATGTACCATCAGGTTGAACTTCAGGTGGCATCCTTAAAATGCAGCACATAGCCTGTTGAGGTTTCTGGGGCTGAATGGGTACAGCAGCCCTCATCCAGTGGGAAATGAAAGCAGTAATGCTGACGACTGTTGAGCACTCTCACATACTGTAACTAAAGGAAGGATGCCTTCCTTTTAGGATTTGATAGAAATCTATTTCTGCACATTACACTGCTGCCTTCTTTTCATTTTTATTATGACTTTTCTTCTTGCATTAATACGAGTGTTAAGTGTATGATACAGGAGAAAATTCTGTGGAATAAACTTTGCTTCCAGGAATAATTGATCTAGAAACTTTACCCATCTTCCTAAACCAAGTCCACAGATCTTTTTTGTCGATTCTTCAAGGTACAACTGTAAGAAAATCAGCTTCTACGTAATATTCCCTCTTTGCCTTAAAATGTAATACTCACATACATGGTCAGTTTGTGCTATAGAGAAAAAACTTCAAGTGGTAATATAGCTGTGTGCATTTTAACATCTTTTTCCTGATAATCTGTAGACAACATGACTGTCCCTTGTACATGCTAAGGGGAGAATCAGCACGTATAAACCTCAGGTTGTGCATCCCAACTGTTTCCTAGGCTTGTTAGAGAATAACAGCCTCTTTGCTCGTGCAGATAGAGAGAGCTTTGAAAAGGTGGTCTTTGAATTGTAGGGTTTCGATTCTGATTACATTTTTGCCAGACAAAAATACTGACAGTCAACAAACAGATCTTTGCTTTTCAAGTAATTATAATACTGATAGCTATTTTTTGAAGAGGAAGAATATATTATAGTCTTTTCTTTTTTCTTTAACACAGTCTTTTAGTTGTGTTAATGACTTAACCTTGTCTAATCTCAGATATAAACAGCTGTGATTAAGTTTGGCAGATAAACACCATCAATAATGGAATTGAGTGACTCTCTACAAGAAGCTCTGAGGACTCTGATGGCCTCTTACAGAGCATTCAGTGCCCATTCTTGCTTTAAGAGATCAGTCAGATTAACCATATACTGGATAATAATAAAATTTCTTGGTATAATGTGAGTCTGGGGTGTTTTCCCCTGATACTGAAATTCTTTGATGTGGTCTGCTCTTTTCAGTAAAAAGAAGGTGGTATTTTAAAAGTGTAGTTGTGGGAATTTAATTCTCTAATTAGAAGTGTGATACTGTTTTTATCTCAGTTCTTAAAAAATAGTTTCTTCTGTGTTTGGTGTTCATATGTTTCTGCTTTGAGTGAATGATGAGAGCTCTCTCCAGGTACTCTTTCATTCCTACTGCATCTTACCTGCACAGTGGGTAATGCCACCTTCTTTAAAACTGCTTGTACAGCTCCCTCTTATAATCGTTCTTTGGCTGTTTCTAACTCTATCAACTGAT
The DNA here is from genome assembly GCA_035590275.1 of Ibycter americanus. Classification (NCBI taxonomy): domain Eukaryota; kingdom Metazoa; phylum Chordata; class Aves; order Falconiformes; family Falconidae; genus Ibycter; species Ibycter americanus. Next base: position 33,450,890 of record JAVJGI010000032.1, on the reverse strand, counting down.
AGGTATATAGGCAAAATTAATCTATGTTGAACTTTATTTTCTGGAAATTTTTCTATTCTACCATTTTGTAGAATGAAGCTATGGAAAATGCCCTGCTTTCCATATTTAAAAGTTTTGGTGGTTTATTTTTTTGAGCTTTGGAGTTGGGATTTGAAGTTTGGCAAGGATGTCTCTTTTGTCAGATGTACTTCATCCGTGAAAATTGGCAAACTTTCGGCTAATAATACGTATTTAAAGTAATTTCATATGCACTTACGAAGAGCCTATATGAGTTAAGCACTAAAATCTAAAGATTCCCATCTCCCTAAGAATACTGTAGTGTATTGATGAAGTGGTATTTTCCTTTCTTTCATTTCTGATCTGTTGTGTATCTTGGCTTGGGCATCTGAACTGAGAGCAGGGCAGAACACTGTAAAATTATGAGCAATACTGGATTGTGAAATTGTTCTCTAAATGAGTATTGTTTATTTTGAGCTCTGCAAGAGGCAGAATTCCTCTTGGAAAAGGAAGATGGTCTGGGCTTATTCAATAATGTAGTGTATTAGACTGTATCTAGTAATTTAGAGACTAAATCATTTTTATGTGGACAACCTTATGTCTGAAATTTCATTACATTGATAGATTTGATTTAATTGGGTCCTATTGAAATTATATGTATAAAATGAAGGTATGTGACTGAGTAGTTTCAAATGCTTTTAGATGATTGGTTTCTCTCCCACTGCTGAAAGCTTTAGATTTGGTTTCTGATTATGTGGACTTCCTGTCCTCCTCCTACCCCCATAAAATCTGTGCCAGCTGCTGTACTTTGGTAATATTTTAAAAGGACTTGCTTTTCACCAGAAACTTTTTAACTAGCCCTGTATTTCTTTCATTTGCCTCAAGGGTTTTTTTGTTGTGTTTTTTTTTTGTTGTTGTTGGGGTTTTTTGGTTTTGTTTTTTTTTTTTTTTAAAAAAAAAGTCTACAGCATAAGAAACCACAATATTTTGTAATATCCTGGACTAATTAGTACACCAACTGGTGGAGGAGGAGTTTAACTGTTCCATAGCTGGATTGTGTTTAAGCCAGAGGTAGCATTGGCATGGAGAAAGGACCCAAAGAAATGTTTCTGGAACCTCTGGAAAGAGGGATGATCACAGCTGCTATAGGTGAAGGAGAACAGCAGGTCCCCCTGCAGCATTTCCACCACTCCTTGGCCAGATTGAATGGGTGAAGTGCAAAGCTGCTCCTTCCCGGGGGTGACTGGCTTGGGCTGACTCCCGAAATCCCTCTGGCTGTCTCACCCATGCTGCAGGTGCCCGCCCTAGCCTAAAACGCTCTAAAGGAAGGGTGGGTCATGCTTCTGAAACTAGGAGCCCTCAGTCTCCAGCCCGTTTGCAGGACTTCTGAATTGGAAAGCTTGTGCTCCTGTTTCTGTTTGTGAAAATGGAATAGTAATAATCTGTCTCCCCCTTGCCACAAGTCCGTCGGTCTCTTCAAGGCAGAGACTCTCCTTCTTTATTTATATGGTTCCTCAAACAACGGGGCTCTAATTTTTCTTGTAAATTGTAAGTGTTGTCTTAATTGATGCGGTTTAAAAGGGGAAGAAGTAAATTCTCCTCTCAGTTACAAACAATACACAATACCTTGCCCATAATTCTTTTCAGGAAATACCAAAAGAATTTGAGTTATTAATTATCACTCATTTTTATAAAGGAGCATATGAAAACAAAGTATTTCCTGGAGGCAGAAGGATTTGCTTTGCTCTGCTTTTCATGCTTCAACCAAAGGAGTTCTGCATTGCCTTACAGTACTTGTCAGGAGTTTTTGGCATAGTTGTGTGTTGGTGTTCCTACTCATGCTATAGACAGATGCTTTTGGGGCACTTAAAAAGACTTACCAAAAAGAAAAGATGGACAGAAACACAGTACAGAAAGTCTCACCTCTCGAAGAGTAATTTGATACATAATTCTTCAGTTGAATGGTCAACTTACTGTACAGATAACTATGTGTGATTAAAAGACATGGTGCTGAAGTAAAAGTACTAATTTTGTTTTGCTCTTGAAGATCCTGACTCTGCACTGAGGCTGATACACACCAGCCTCGACCACTGCAGAGCTGAGGTTTAATCCATGAACTCACATTCTGTTCAGAGTCAAATCACAAAGATAGTCACATACTTTAAAACATACACATTTGCATGCGGGTTGTCCTGCACCATAATGTTTGTAAGCATTGATTTTACATCTCCCTTTGTATTAATGCAGAGATACATACACACACACACACACACACACACTGCAGTAATTCTGCGTGGTTTGCTCTTGCTGAATGCTCCTCTGGGATTAGATGGACATGTTCTTACAGAAATCATTTCTACTTAGCAGTTGGGTAAATCTGCTCTGCTGTGGCCTTTTAATTGCAAGTAGTTCATGATCACGTGCAAGGCATGAACCTTTGCAAAAGGCACGTTGATTCAAACCAGATTTAACTAAACTTTACTTTATTTAAAATGTTAATAGAACCCAGATAAACACAGATTTCCGTAATAATTTAGGCAAAGATTTCTCAAAAGGTGCTAAGAGAGGCTTGAACTCCAAAATTTCATTTCTTTTCAGCAGATGCCAACTCCTTTAGCAGGTTTTCAGTTAAATAACCTTGTGTACAGATGTGGCTGAAAAGCTTTTTTGCAATATACACAGAAGATTGACTGTGTCCCTTGAAGACCAAATGATTTGAATTAGTGCTTTTTTCACCAGCTCCCTCCGAAACCAGAGGGAAGCAGACATTCCAGGGAGCGAGGCATCGCACTGCTTCCTGCTCCAGCCGTGGGGGTGGTACTCACGGCAGTTCTGCCCTGCACGTTGCTTTGGTGCCAATAGAGGAGGAGGCCTGAAGTCTTGTTAGCCCTTTAGATGAGTCATTTTATCTTGGAATGCAAATGCCAGCCATTGCGCAGTAGAAGCATTACACTCTCATACTGCTCAAGCAATGTCAGAGGTGATGGAAAAGTAATTGTCATCTGAGTGGTGGCTTCTTGTTTGGTGGACTGTGCCAGGGATGTGACAGCAGTCAGGTGTGAATCGTGAGTTAAGAGTGTGCGATACTGTTGAGTGGAAATGCTGAAGACCTTTGACTAATACACTGTTTTTCCCCAATTCCTCAGGCCAGGCATACGGTTTCAGCAGCAGACCACGTGCAAGCTGCAGCCTCAGGGACTGATGGGTTTTGACTTTTAACTGGTTTTCTTTTAGAAGTTTAAAATACGTATCTCATGTAAACAGAGGATTTCCCCAAAAGTTTTTAAAGTTTATTCCTCTTTCCTTGCAAGGTACTACTTTACAAACTGGCATGGGACTAGTGAAAATGAACCCTCAGTGTGGAGGCATTCCCCAAGGAAGGCAAAGAACTCTTACGAGAAGAAGCCGGCACCAGAAGGAACTCCTATACTTGATGCAAGCTCATTAGAATACATCTTCGCACAGGTAAGAGGTTGCTTGCAAGTATCTTTGTCATTGTAGTCACACAAAAACTATTTGATCCAGTAGAAGCTGCTTTAAAGACCTGTTTTCAAACTTCTAAAGTACGTGCAACCTTACTTGTTAGTATTGATAAGTGTTTTCTTCATACTCCTGTGTGGTGGAGGAAAGGGAACTGGCTATGTGAAGAGCAACCTGCCTATATGCAGAACGTGTGAAGAAACTGTGTGTCTCAGAATCCAAAAAGGGCTAATTTTTATAGTGTACTTTCTTTTAATATCAACTATTTTTAGATATAAATGCTATCACCTTTTCTTTTGTGAAACATTTGCACATAACTTTGACATCTGTAATCATATGGAGAGGAGCAGTAGCACTATTAAAACTGACAGTATGGTGTCCTTTTAATGAGTTTTTTAGTGTGTGGTGTTAAAGCATTGACTGTAAATACCCTTGTCACACAGTCTGCTTACATGCAGTTTTTCATGCCTTCTGTTGTGCCTCCGTGTTGGTGGTGGTACATGCAGCACGCTGGGCGTGGCCAGTAAGCCCGGTCCCTATTTCAGAAAGCTTGTGCTCTTGGACAGAAAAGTTTGTATACACACAAATGATTTTGCAAACCCGAAACTGATTTCACCAAAGAAATGGGAAGGTTGAAGTTGATGAAGGCTTGTGAAATGAGCAAATTAAATGCACTGGAGGAAAACTTGTTTACTCTTAATTCTGAGTATAGTTACTGCAGAATTTTCAGACTTTGAAATATGGTTGTGTCCCTCAGGAAAAGAGATAGCATGAAGCTGCTTCACTGAATCCTTGTTGTTTTATTGTGAAACCAGAATAAAAGAAAATACCAAATTAGCTACAGCTATGTGTGCGTTTTAATGGTACCACCTGCATTTTAAAGTAATAGAAGAAGCAAATATTTTATTCTGTATAATCAGACTGGCTTACACCTTTTTTGTATGAACATTCCTGTGTACATCTATGCAACTTTGCAAAATCACTGTTTGAAAACATGCTGCGAAACTGGTTTTTGTGGTGTTTTTTTTCTTTTTCTTCTTTTTCCTTTTTTTGAGTGTCAGCAAAAAGAGTGAAAACACATTTCCAGTTGTGGAATGAGTAGGGACCCTAACGGGTATTGTCAGACAATTTTGCATTAAGCGGAATTTTACTTTTGGGTAATAACATTTTAAAAAAAGGCCAGACAGACAACACTAATGCTAGTATAAGGCAACAGAAATGTCTTTGCTCGTTGGTAACCAAATATTTTTCAGACTGCCCCAGAGCAAGGCGGCTCCCAGAGTTTGCAATCTTGGCTTTGTGATGTGGCTTAGAGACTGAGTGCATGAGGTTCATAGAGACACCAGGCGATGAAGGACAAAGATAAAGCAGAGATACGGAGTATTTATTGTGTACCAAAAAAAAAATCATGATGGTGCTAGAAGGGGACAAGGGTGGTGTTTTCTTTAGTTAATTACAAAAAAAAAAGTGAATTTTTGGTGGGCTAATATATAAAAGAAGGGGACAGGGGTTTTGAAAGAGTCTGAGTAGCGCAGGTGTTCTGCCTGCATGTCCATACACGTTCTTGGTGAAAGCCACCATGCTGTGAACTGCATGTGGGGTGGGTATGCTGTGATGATCCACATGGTGATTCCAGCTGTTCCACAAACTCTCACTTCAAAAGACTCTGTCAGGCACAAGTGTTGGTGTTTCTTCTCAAATAGGCAGGGTTTTGGGGTAAGTAGCGCTTGCCTGTGTTGCTGTTTCACTGGCCTGTGGGAAGACTGCATCAATTGCACAGCTCTTCCCTTCTTCTACCCCGTCCTGTCCTGGCTTACGGTTTTGGGTGACTCTTCTTGCTCAAGGAGAGCTGTGATCTTGTGACATATTGCTTGCTTGTAGATGAACAATGACAGGTACCAAATCTGGTAGCTTTCTTTTTTTGCTTCCTATGAAGGGTCAGTATGACCTAGTGAAAGGCCTGGCACCAATCCGTGATCCTAAAAATGATCAAGAGGTTCATGAAATTGAAAATGAATGTTTGGGGATGGCTGTCCTTGCAATCTCTCACTATGCCATCAAGAAAAAACTGAAACTTCCCGAGCTTCCCAAAGATATCAGGTGAGCTGGGATAACTTCTTTGTCACTGTTGGGTCTGCTGCACTTCTCTTCCAGAAAGGTTCTTAAGCATTTTACCTTCCAGGGCCTGACTGCACAGGAGTTACAAGCTCCAACACTGCTGTTGCTAAGTGGGTCTTCCTAATCTTGTCAATAGGGATATGTGTTAGAAAACTGGACTGTTTTTCTCACCTGGAGAGTATTTGAAATCTGTGCAGCTAGCGCACCCAGCGTGCTGATGTGTTGGGTACCAGGTGGCTTGCTGGGAGTTCAGGGTTCTGGGTTAGTAAGTTCAGAAACGGCAGTGTTGTTAAGTGGCAACCTCATGAGAATACTGTTAGAATAAATTGTGTTATGGATTTGAGTGAGCTGTATCCATCTGACTAAAAAGCTTTCAGTTAAGGTTATTACTTGAATTCCTATTGGCTATTAATGCTGTAAACCCCTGCTACAGTACCAACTGCATCTTGTTCTCTGTAACTCCTAAAATAAGGCAGTTGCACATTTTAGAGAGTTAAAAGTTTAGGAGATGACAGTATTAACCAATAGTATTGTTTTTCCTTCTAGTTACAAGCATTATATTCCTGAAACTTTGAACAAGACTATCAGACAGAGGAATTTCTTAACCAGGATTCGGATAAATAATGTTTTCAAGCATTTCCTTAAAGAGTTTAACAACAAAACCATTTGTGACAGTGTGTCTCCACGTGATCTGAAAGTTAAATACTTATCAACAATGGAGACCTTGACTAAACATTATGGAGCAGAAATTTTTGAGACTTCATCTTTGCAGATTTCATCTGAGAATGAAATAAATAGATTTAATTGTGGAGACAATGAGATCCTCCCACGATACGAAGTCATCGTAACAGGAAACAATGGAATTCAGTGGAGGCTCAAGCCAAATGTAAGTATCCCTTGATAAGTGGGAATTAGAGGATTGTTTTGGGGGGCATAACTGTTCAAAAATGATCTTCAGACACTGCAGATCAGCTTTTTATTGAGAGGGCTTCTTTCATAGGATTATGGGATTATGCAGGTTGGAAGGGACTTCAGAAGGTGTGCAGTTCAACCCCCTCTTCAGGGTTAGCTTCAAGATCAGAGCAGGTTGCTCGGGGCTTTATCCATTCTGGTGAAAACTTCCAAGGATTGACACTGCACAACCTCTGTGGGCAGACTGTTTAACAGGAAAATTAAAGACTGTACTGAATCTGCCAGACCAGACACAAGTCTTGACAGACAAAAGTCTGTGGAGGCCCTTATGGTTTGGTGCTCTCTCTTGATATCAAAGTCTGTTAATGCTTTTTTCTGTATATGGCACCCCAAGTGCTGTGTTTGCTCATCCCCATAGACTTGTTGTGAATAAATTAAAATATAGTGACATTAAAACTAGGCTTTCCCCCATCAGTGATACTTTATATGTTGTTCCTTGTTTCAGTGCTGCTAATTGAACTCACTTTGTGTAATCTCTTCTGCACTTTGTGTACATAAACTTCAAATATGCTCTAGGTTTGAAGGGGTTGTGGCATATTCTACAGTTTTTCTCCACATATAATACTTGAACAGATAGACCTCTTTTTGCTTGCCTCAGTTCCCGATAGTCACAAGAAGCTACTGATAACTATCTTCTCTAACATAGAAAGTATTGTGCTTGGCTCTGTTTAGGTGTAACCTAACTATCTCTATCTCTGATGGAGATTTTCTGATTTAAACGATAACATTAATGGGGAGGAGGGAAGGAGGAACAGATATTTGAGCAGAAAGGCTTGCAAGAAGTGCAGCCTGTTTCTTCTAAGGCTCCTGTTTCTGCTGCTTTATAGATTATATTTATTTAAATGCCTAAACCAAAGACTTTCATCTCAGTGAGAACCTTCCTGTGACTAGCAGGAAGCTTTGATCAGCCTGAACATTTATCCTTTTTAAATAAGTAGTTGCTAATAATTTTCAATAATTTTTGACCTGTAAGATGATCAGTTTCATTGTGGCCTGCCTGCAGAATTTCATCTGCTGCTGGCAGTTCAGTGAGAAGAATGTGGCTCTTGCTTTTGGGCTGAGCTCTGAGAGGGTATTTCAAGTATATAATTCAGAAATTTCAGTAGAACTTTCAGCTCTGTACTGCTACTAAAATTATTCCTAGCATACCAAGAGAGAGGTAGGTCACCTAGCTAATGGCTTCTTGCTTTCATCCTCATGAAAACTGTCTTGTGGACAATTCTTGATAGAAGTATATCCTTGCAACAAAGATACACTGAACATGTAAATGAATTGATAATGCGGTGCGAAAAGCATTCAAGAATTAAATAGGCGTGGAAGATTAATTTGTCGTGAATTTTCATTTTAGAGTAAAAACACCAAAGATATGTTTTTATTAGTATACTTTTATCCAAAATGTATTTCCAGTCTGTACAGATGGAGAAAGAGAAGAAGAAAAAATCTGATGGCAAGACCAAAAAGGATGAAGAAAAACACAAAATTCAAGACTCATGGAACAATTTTTCCTATTTTCCTGAAATCACCCACATTGTCATCAAGGATGAGTCTACAGTTAGCATTAACAAGCAGGATAACAAAAGGATGGTAAGAACCAAACCTAGGATAGTTTTTCGTCCCATGGGAAGCTGTAATGACACAGTGTTGTTGGGCAACAGGTGACAACCTCCTTGAGGAATGTCTTCTGATGGGACTCTTCAATAATAGTTCAATACGCTGTCCTCAGCACTGTACAGGTGCGAAAGTGCTGGTTAGAAGAGCAGAAAGTTTGTGAGCTCAGCTGATTCCCTATGCATGTTCCTGCATGTGGCCTTCCTCTGTACAGCTTGGATAGCCAAAAGCAGCAACAATAAAGAGGAGCTCAGCAAGGATTACAGAGAGGACCTGGGAGGGAAGGAGAGGAGGGTTGGTTTATAGATACCCAATTTTAGGGTCCTAAGTGATTTTTCTTCCTGTGGGCTGCAAGCTGTTAGCATTTGAAAAGGAGCTGCCAGAGTGACATTGGCTTCAAGTCCAATGTGACTGCCCCAGTCCTGAACTTGTGGTGTTTCACAAAGGCTGGCACAAGAGTTGGCCTTTCAGACCTCATGGAAGATTACAGCAGAACATGTCACGGTGGAGAGTGAGTTTCTGCCAGTGATGAGTGGGGAGGATAGCGAATGGTCGGTATTGGCTCCCTAAGTATGTATGGTTTTCTGTCATAGGTTTCTGGACAATTTTTTAGCCACTCTGTGCAGAAATGGCTGGATATTAAGACACTCCTGGAATGTTTTAACAGAACTATAAGAATTCTTCACTAAAATATCTTTTTGTTGTAGGAATTAAAACTGTCCTCGCATGATGAGGCCCTGTCATTCGCATCATTGATAGATGGATACTTCAGACTTACAGCAGATGCCCACCATTACCTCTGCACAGATGTGGCTCCCCCACTGATTGAGCACAACATAAAAAATGGATGCCATGGACCCATTTGGTTAGTAAAATGTTTGATTTTTTCCCCACTTGAATAATTAGTCCTCTAATACTGCTGCATTGTGAATCCATTGAGGAAATCTGACATTTAGAAGGCTGTTAGTTACCAAAAGGTTGTAAAACAACTCTAGTTTTCCGAAGGATTATATGGAATAATATCCCTGTTTTTCTCCATGTCAACTTACTCCTCTGTAAAACCAGTGTTTCCTCACTATAGGAATATTTTGAGGCTTACTTCACTAATAGCTGTAAAGATCATTGTCAGTTGAATAGATGGGAATATTTTAGGTAAACAGAGTTGGACTGTATCTACTTTGACCCTGGGAGTTCTTGGATGGATGAACAAAAAGCCTTTCCTTTTTTTTTTTTTTTTTTAAATAGCTAAAGCAATTATTTTCTCTTCTGCTCACTTTTTTACTTTTCCTTTGAAGTTTGAAGATGCAATATATAGGAAACCGAGAGCCTATGTGTGCATTGTGCTGGATGTGGAATTTCCCCATTAAGCATGCTAAGAGCTTAATAAATCTTCCCTTGCTCTGTGCAGCTAAATGTGAGCGTGCGTAATGCACACAATTGAACCATGTTTTAATAATAATATAAATATTTCTAAGTTGCTGTTATACATTTTTGTTCCAAATATAGGATTGCTCTCCTGTGTATTTACTAATAATGGATTTTGGATGCAACTGCTTGTTTGTTGATTTTCCTCATTTGTACGTTGACTCTTTCAGCACGGAATATGCCATCAACAAACTGCGACAGGAAGGGAATGAAGCAGGAATGTATGTGTTGAGATGGAGCTGCACGAACTTTAACCACATTCTTATGACAGTGACTTGTGTTGAAGTCTCAGAGGTACGTCACGTGTGGCATTCCCAGCAGTAATCTGATAATAAGATAAAGACAGCAGCTCCCTGTAATCCGTGTTGATATATTTATGTTCTTTAGGGCAGTCACCCTTATCTTTGATAGCTGATGCAGCAGAGGGTAGATAATTGTACTCATAGCTTCGTTTTCCCCAGACCCTTGTGCTGTCTCTACAAATATGATTCATTGCACCCAGAAATTTTCCATTCGTGGTGATAAAACTGTGTGTGAACATGATTGAAGTAAGGCATTTTAAACTCATATGGTGTGAGAATGACGTACAGCATTTGTCACTACAACTTACATAATGCTTTTTGAACATGGATTTAATTATATGAATGTATTTCTACTGACACACTGTAAAAGAGTAGTGCATGAGGACAGTTGCCTTTACGTGTAGAGCACCACAGAAGGAGATACATACACAGTTAGCTGGTGGAACATACTTCTTGAAAGATGAGTGATAAGCAAAAGCTCATGAGATGGGATAGGTGAGGGAACCAGATGGTAATGGTTAGAAGTAGAAAAGAAGAATGCATGAACTGCACAGAAGTTTGAATTTTACTGACCTCAGCTGGAAGTCTGCAGCTGACTTGCTAGTTTTGGGAAAACATTTAAAGTGTACACACAAGAAGAATAATAGCATAAACGCATATAGACTGCTTAAGAAGGGATATTTGATATGGGGTTCATCTTCTGTAGACATTTGGAGAAACACTAGATGATCAACACTGTCTTCTAACAGACAGGACAAGTGAGGCATTGAAACAAGAAATGAATTTTGTCTTGGAAGACATTCAACCTCACTGCAAGGCTTAGAGAGGAAAGGGAAAGGTGGCACAAAGCTGCAGTGTGGTAGAGGTGAGGAAGCAGGCGTAGAGGGTAGACCTTGGAAGGGCATAAGCTTGAGGTAGGTAAGTACAAAAGTTCAGTCATTCTTCCCCAATACCTTTGAAGGAAACTGGAGGGTCTGAACAACAGCCTGAAATCTTGTTTCACTTGTTGAACAATCGGGTTGTGAAAGGGAGTTTTGCTATTTTTAAGTTGAGATTTTGAAACCGTGGTCCAGATTCTGCAATTCTTGACCAAGTGAAGAGAAAATTCCTTCTGAAGAGTCAGGGCTTCCGCATACTCTCAGGCTCTGCAAAACACAGGAGCCATAATTTGGACTTGTTAGATGATTGCATTTTTGTGTTGCTGCTCTTCCACTCTGTTATTATGAGCCTTCCTGGGACTGAAGATTATAGGAATTTTAGGGCCTTTTTCTACTTTGTTGGAGTTTGATTAGAGGTCCCTGGCTTAGGAGCAAGTGATTAGCTGGTCCTACATGTAATTTCAAAGGCTTTTGGGGAGCTTTTATGGCTTTACAAACCTTCTTTGACTTTAATGATTATATTTTGCTCTCTTTTTTTCCTCTCTCCCCCCTAATAGCAGATGATAAATAATTCAGTCCAGTACAAGAACTTCCAGATTGAAGTGAAGAAAGATGGGTACTCCCTACATGGTTCAAACAAGTCTTTCTCATCCTTAAAAGAGCTGATGGATAACCTGAAAGGACAAATACTTCGGACAGACAACATAAGCTTTACCCTGAAGAGGTGCTGCCAACCAAAACCAAGAGGTAGACTGTCCTTGAAGAGAGGCAACGAACTTTGTTGTCGGAAGGAAACAAACTTCAGAAATAGGAGGCGTACTCAGTGTCTTTTGTTCTGTATTCTTGTGTGAAGCTCTTTTGTCTCTTAAAAAATGGTATTTAAAGTTTCTGCCTTTTCTGTGGAGGAGGATTCCGGTCAAAAAGCAAAAGCAAGCACTGTGAAGAAGGTTTTAGGGATTTCCTTTCCATGTTACAAGCCCAGCACAGGACGCTCAGGGGCTGGTGCTTCTCAGGAGCCTTGTTTGTGTGAACTTTTCAAATGGCAGTGAGAGAAGTTCTGGTTTCCCTTTTTGCACCTGAACAGCTGGCCCTGCAGTATTGACTCTAGATTTGTTTAAAAAGCAATGTCACAGCTGACTCAGAGTCATGGGCTGAAATGCTGCGGCGAAGAAGGGACCATATAAGGTTCTTCCTTTGCTCCACCAAGTCACATATGCCAGGCAGTGCTGCCGTGCATTGCGTTGCATTCCTCTAGCAAAGGAGGGCTGCAATCTGCAATGGTTGTGTGGCGACCTTTGGTTTGAAGTTTGTTTGCTCTCATGATGAACTGTTGTTTATTCTATTAATCTTCATGAAGCAGCAGGGAAGGCTAGGTCTGCAACTGTTAGCAAGCCTTGTAGTAAGTAAATCCATCTGTGAGGTCAGATTTTAGAGGGCTAGGACAGTCATGTATTTGTTAAAACTATTAATGCTAACACTTACTAAAATTGTTTGCTAAAACTACAAGTGTCTTGCAGCTGAATTTTGTACGACAGAGGAAACAGTGGCATGATTGTGTTGATCAGATAATGGTTTCCTGTTAGAATGAGGGGAATAACTGAGCTACATTAATTACCTGCTTGTTCTGACAGTTGTGCAGGAGAGTGCTCTGCAGATAAACACTGAGCTTATCAGCACTTTGAAGAAGATTGGTAATTGTCTGGAGTGTGGAGAGATTATACAGTTTGACATTTTGGTTACATTTTGACAGCTGTATTTGGAATAATGTAAAACGGGTCAAGGAGTTGACTGCCCACCTCAACTTTTCATTGGTGTTAAGTTACAGTGGGATCCAGTGCATTATCTGTGCTGGTCCCTGTTCTCTTCCCTGTTGTGGGGGTTTTTTATCTTCTTTTTGAATCTGCCTATTTAATTAGTTATTCACAAAGAAGTTTAGGGGATGCAGAAATAAAGCAGTTTTTCCAGTGTATGGTTCGTTACTGATTGTTTTCAGAGTACTAGGCCACGGCTGAGCCCCGACGCACGTGTTCTGCTCATAGTAATGGCAAGGCCAGATGCACACAGACGTCTAAACCCATTATATCGTAATAAATAATGCCTGCTGTCAAAACACAGGCAGACAGAATTCATGTGCAAGAATTCTGGATCCAACCATGCCTCTCCCTGACCAGAAGCAGTGGGGAGGAAGCACTGGCCTTTTGAGTCTTTTCCTTCTGTTTATTTCCCATTCCAATTTAATTCCAGTGCTCTAGAAACAGACTGTTAAGTGTTTCCCAGAGTGCAAGAAACTTTCAAGGAGGTAAAGAGAGAGGAAGTGAGACTCCAGCTGCCCCTTACCCCTCTGCACACTGGAAAGGACTCGTACCTGTTGGCAGGAGGGTGTGTGTGTTATTTTATTTAAATGTACAGCAGCGGTGTTGCCTCTTTCAGTCCCAAGTATTTCTCTGTGCAGTAAACACTGTTTGGTTTCCTAATATCAGTCCCAAGAAGGCTATATACAGTCCCAACACTGCATATGTAATATAAAATACGTAGCTCTGCGTTAGTGAATTCTCTGTTGAATGACAGAAGTTATTTGAGCAGAAGTTAAGTCAAAGTTTCTTCTTTTCTACCTCCTCCTCATTCACCTGGGGATTTGCCTTGCAGTGAGCATATACAGTAATGTTACTGACTGAGAAGGGTGAACGCAGTTATCTTTGAAGTCTTAAAGAATATTTTCTCTCCCTGCCTTCCAGAAATCTCCAACTTGCTAGTTGCAACCAAGAAGGCACAGGAATGGCAACCCGTTTATCACCTAGGGCAGCTGAGTTTCCATCGAATCCTCAAGGAAGAAATCATGCAGGTAGGAAGCTGCTGCTGAACTCTGTTTCTGTCTTGTAATCGAAGTACGACAGCCCAGTCAAGTAATGCAAAATCACCCCGTTCTGGCTGGTTCTTCCACTCCCGTTTCTCCTTAGCAAAACTGAATTTGAATCTTCATTTGCTCTAAAGACTCTCATTGCAGAATATAAATGCTTATGTGTCCTTGCATGGAAAAAGAAGAGAAGCTTGGAAGTAATGCCTTTCACTAGAAATCAAATTGATATTTGAGCAATTTTCTAATGTCTGTGGGAATAACTGCTTCTAAGGTCATTCTTAAAAAATCATGGAAGTCTCAAGATCTGTTTTTCCTACCTGGTTTGTTGCTAAATCTGGCTGTATCTTTTAAAGCCTGACATATCAGAGAAACAGGCAACTTCAGATTTAAGGATAATACCCTACAGTAAAAAAAACCAACAGTGAAGTATTCAAAAGCTCTGAAGAGACTTAGCCCTCAAAATTTTGTGTTCCAAACTGATTTAGCACCCAGATTTTCTGACAGTTGTTTGCAGTTAGTGATGCAGGTGACCTGAATAAACTTCAAAAAACACACAGTGGCTTGAATGCACAAATCACATTTAATGTTTCTAAAAGACCCAAGCTCTTAAATCATGCAGTTAGCTTCTTCAGTTACATAAAAAGTTTGGGTTTGCTTTTTTTTTAAAATTACATCACTGACTGGGGAGGACAGATATAGATTATGTTAATTGTTTTTTGATTGGTATATTTACAGTCAGCATGCAGGCTTCCTGCAAAAATATCCCAAGGCGGAATCCTCTGTTATTTAGGAGGAAATTGCTTTCCCAAACAAAGTGTTCCATTGAAATATTACTTCCTCTGGCTCTTGGAAACACATTAAAGATTGCCTCAGTAGCAGCTTATTGTAAATAAGAGGCCAGTTATTATTTATTCATTTGGTGTTTAGACTAATAACGTTAAATCGCACTGAACCTGTTTGATGTTAATGGAGGTGTAATAGCCTTTTAATATCAGATGGGTTTACAGTGGTGAGTATGCTCAGAGACCACTAAAGCAAAGAATAACATGCTGTCATTGGATTCTTGCTGTAATAATTTTAAGTCTGCAGCTAGATCAAGTAGAGGGCTAAGTCCACTCTTTACTGGGAGAGGCAGAATACAGTGCAGATTCAAGTATTTGTGTAAATCTATGCTTGTTTGCTTCTTGTCCTCGTTTGGAAAATACATGGTGTATTATATCTTAGGGAGAACATCTTGGAAGAGGGACGAGAACGCAGATTTACTCAGGGATTCTCAACTACAAAGACGATGAGAATGAAGGATATCAAAATGAAAAAGAGATTAAAGTTCTCCTCAAAGTCTTGGACCCCAGCCACAGAGACATTTCTTTGGCAAGTTTTTTCCTTTTTCTCTATTGTACTACGACTACCAGGCCTCACCATATCCTACATGGTTAACTATGAAAAACCTTTAAAAAAGAAAAGGAGTTGTGTATATGGAAATGGGATATGTATATGGAAATGTATATGTATATGGAAAGGAAATGGGAAAATGCCGAAGGTACATCTCACCATCTTAGGCAGTCAAAGCCATCATTGACCAGTATTTTTGACACTCAGGAAGCTGATCTCATTAGATGGGCAGCAGCACTGGGTCTGGCTGCAGCGTGCCGGCACTCGCTTCCAGCCTGCACACGTGCAGACCATAAGTGCAAGGAAAACAGACTGAGACCTTGCTGTGGTATAAAACGCACTGTCATACCCATACCCAGGGTCTTGCAGCTGTGTCAGCTGAGAGCTGGGAAGTTCAGTGAGGGTACTGTTGCCTTCCAGAGATTACCTCTGCCTTGTGCATTGGGCTGTGAGTCTGTTACTAGTTCTATCATTGATGTGGCCACAGGCAAGTTACTTGATCTGCATTTTGCTTGATC
The DNA here is from genome assembly GCA_035590275.1 of Ibycter americanus. Taxonomy (NCBI): domain Eukaryota; kingdom Metazoa; phylum Chordata; class Aves; order Falconiformes; family Falconidae; genus Ibycter; species Ibycter americanus. The sequence goes on along the minus strand of JAVJGI010000032.1, from coordinate 33,435,343 downwards.
AGGTAGCACTAGGCTAAGCACATAGCTTAATCGAAGACAGCACGGGGGATGCTAAGACCTAGTGTATGCGTGTCTGCGAGAGCGCAGGGAGGAGCATCGGTTGCTTACGTGACCTAGCAAACACCACCACACCTCTGATGGCACTCTGCTGCCATTAGTACAGTGGGATGTCACATCCCTACCGCTGTTGACCCCTTTATGTTACTAGAAAACAGTGATCTTTTGCAAATGTTTTTGTTACTTGATGCTCTGTATTTGTTAAACACTTTGATGACTGCCACAATGACCAGCCATTTAATGAGTAACCTCTTCCACTTCCTAACAGGCATTCTTTGAAACAGCAAGTATGATGAGGCAGGTGTCTCACAAGCACATCGTCCTCCTCCATGGAGTCTGCGTCCGTGACGTTGAAAGTGAGTTCAGTGAATGTCCCACTAGGCAGCACGCTTAAGCAGCAGCCTTGGTAGGGACAGGGCAGCCATTCAGTTCAGTGCTAGCACGGGCGGTGATGAGGGCTGGCAGCTGCTGCCTCTTGATTTTTCAGTGCAGACAGAAGTGGAACTGGAACAGCAAGGCAGCTGCAAAGTCCTTTCTACTAACAAGTTTCCTCTTCCAGCGCTGTCTTTGAGTAAGCGCCTTACAGGATGGTTCCTTGAGGTCAGAATGCCAGAGTGGTAGTGGTAGTGCCTAGTGCCAGTACAAACCATCCTTCTGGCAGAAGTTATTTCCCTGGGAAGGCTCTGCCCTGTGGTCTTTGAAATGCTTTGTTGCAGGTTTACTGCGCATTCACTGCGTAAAGCCACTCTTCTCAGCCTTTTAATTTGGCCTGTGGGCACTGAAATAAACTTTGCGGAAGGTGAAATAAAGACATACTATAGCCATCTTGCCTGGCAGCTGCAGGGGAAGATGGTAACAGGCCTGTTAGGTTGCTCAGACACTGGCTGTTGCAATACTGACTTTTTTATGCACCTGGCTTTGTAGATATCATGGTTGAAGAGTTTGTTGAATTTGGGCCTCTGGACCTGTTTATGCATCGGAAAAGCGAAGTTCTGACAACTCCTTGGAAATTCAAAGTTGCCAAGCAACTTGCAAGTGCACTGAGCTACTTGGTAAGAAGGCATCTTGACAAAAGCTTTGCCTACAGCTGCTGCAGCCTAATGCTACAGCGGTTTCATGTGCATCAGTAACTAACGACTTTCCTTTCTCAGGAGGGACTGTACAGTGTACGGGATATTCTTTTTGTATTTATGATGTTGCTTTAAATAAGGAGAAGGACTCTCAGAGAAGGTGACGAGCTCCTTTTTTATCAGCAGGCCAAACAGGCTGTGTGCTTGCATTTGCCACCAGTTTCTGTCTGTACATGCCTGCAGTTATGCTCTTTGTGAAAAAGGAATGTAAGATTGGTCTTTTGTCCAAAGTGCATCAGCTCTGCAAATACAAATGCTCAAGTGTGAACTCCTCCTTTCCCTGCTTTTCTCAAGGATAATTTCTTCCAAGCTGTATTTTTGGATTTCAGTGTGGAGTATTTTACAGTGATCCCCCTTGTTATAGGTACGGTAGAGCAGTTGCAGAGCATTGCTAGCTCACTGCACTCATTATTCTTTTCCTCGCTTACTGTAGGAGGATAAGGATTTGGTACACGGCAATGTGTGTACTAAAAACATCCTACTGGCAAGAGAGGGAATTGACACCGAGTACGGTCCTTTCATAAAGCTGAGCGACCCAGGAATACCCATAACTGTGCTGTCCAGACAAGGTACAGTACAGGAATCGGATTTCTCTCTTCAGTGTGGTGGGGAAGGGGAAAGGAACAAATATAATTTATACCAGCTAGAACTGGCTCTAGAATAGAAGTAATCAGCTTTCGTGAATCTGAAAACTACAGGGAAATAAAGCAGTGCTGCTGATGGTGGGTGCTTACTGTATTAATTTCTCCTAAAAAGTCACGTTAAGTCTAGTGAGATAATACAGAAGGAATCTGTTTCTGGATGGCTTAAGGCACGAGCTTGTAAAACCCACAGAGGCATCCTTCTGAGAGCAGGGATTTGAGAATCCAGATCTCCCTGAAACTGGGCAAATACTGTATGTTTATTTTAGTTAAGCAGCTGTTAGGCAAGAATAATTTAAGTTAGAAGGCTGGTTTTTTTAGTCCTTCGATACTAACTCCAAAATACATTGCTTCTTCGTTTTTATCTAAGAATGTGTTGAGCGAATCCCCTGGATTGCACCTGAATGTGTCGAAGACTCCAAAAATTTAAGCGTTGCAGCAGATAAGTGGAGTTTTGGTACCACACTGTGGGAAATCTGCTATAATGGCGAAATACCACTGAAGGACAAGACATTAGCAGAGGTAAAACTACGTTACATAAACTCTACCTTGACCTCTTGGATACAGCCTCTTTGGCACTTGCGTTTCCATACCTATTCGCTTTCAACCTACAGGAAAACCAGCCCAGCGGGACTCGACAAGGGGCTGATCCATCTAAATTGCCACAGGTTGCAGCAGGAATTCTTGTCCTTACTACAAACATTGCTAATTATTGCTTCAACCTGACCTTGCCTGGGGATTTTCAGAACTCGGCGTAGTAACAATTAAGAAGAACTTCTGATGCTCTCACACCTGCCCTTTTCTAACCCCTGTGTCCAGTTATAAACTGAGGGTCTGCTTAAAAGCAGCTAGGTTCTTCTCTGGTTTCTTTTGGACATCGGTTCAGAACTAGTATCCTGTGGGACACTATTATTGTTCACTCTGAAATCTGAAAGAAAAAATAATGGAGTAAGTCTTGTTCTGCCTTACTGCTGGCAGTTTCTGTTCATCACTGCTGGAGTCCCTCAGCATGTTCCAAATGTGCTTTTTCTCTCTTGAAGTTTTGCTGTGTTGGGAAGGCGATGGAGCAAAGCAGCTGCTGCTCCTCTGAAGGAAATGACTGAGTACTTGAGTCACTGCCCAAGTTGTTCTAACAGGAGGTAGCTGAAAGGAACTTGCTGCCCTGGCTACGGGGCTGCTTCCTGCATGTGGCAGGCAGCTGGGGTGCTTCTCCAGAGCTTAGAAAATGCACAAGCCCACCCTCATCCCATCTCCCTGAGGCTGGTACCTTCTCAGGGGTCATGAAGAGCAGCCAGTATTGCGTCCGTAACCTGGGCAAGCGTTTCCTCACAGCCATTTGTCCTGCTGCATAAATAACATGGCAAACCTGGCAGAAAAATAACTTTTGAAAGGTGACAGCTTCAGCACGTTTTAGAGACTTCATGTGTTTTAAGGGGTTGCTCCAAACTACACCAGATTCAGCACAATAGTAGTTCTCTGCTGGTAGGAGATGGTTTAGAGTTGCTGCTGAAAAGGAGGATTTCCTTGGCAAAGTTGAGGTTCACTATGAGTTAAGGATCTAATGGTCAAATCTGCTGATGTAGAATATAGGGTTATCAAGTGAAAACCTGAAGTTCATGCAGGAGTTTCCATTTGTGCCTTGCAGAAGGAGAGGTTCTACGGGGGCCATTTCGTGTTGGCAACACCATCATGCAAGGAACTGGCTGACCTGATGAAACAGTGCATGAACTACGACCCCCACCAGAGACCCTTCTTCAGGGCAATCATGAGAGACATCAACAAACTGGAGGAACAGAGTAAGGCACAGTTTTGCTTAGCGGCTAGAGGGAAGGGTAAGGTTTGTTTGGCTGAGCTGGGCACCTCATAGCAGCGTTCTTCCCCGTGTATGGCTGTACTGACAGCAGTGTGTTGTGTTGTGTTGTGTCCCTGCAACAATGGAACTAACCCCTTCTATGGGTGAGTGCACATAGAATGTGAGTGTTGAATTCACACTGAACATGTGGCTTAAGATGCATTGGTGTTAACTGCCGTTTCACTTGACGGTCCGTATTTTATACAACAGCTTAAGTTAGTTTCAAGACAATCTTTGAGCTCCGTGAGATTTCCATAGGACTCTCTTGATCAAAGCAGAGGACTGACGCAGATGGCTCTGGTTCATCGTATGTTGAAGTTGACTACAGAGCAACTAACAGACGCTTAGTTAAGGGCAAAACTTTACACCTGTACCTAGTCATACATAATCATGGAAGCTGAGTAACTACTACCGGGTGGGAAGTATACCAAGAGAAAAGTGATTGGGTCTGGAAGAAGACCCAGGCAGCAGCCCGCAGAGTGAGGGAGGAAGATCGGCAAGTGATAGACAGGCATGTACAAACGGGAGGTGTTCCCTGCCGACAAGCAAGCAGGATTTAAATAAGACCAGTTGTGACAGTAGGGACAGACACGCTCTGACAGTGGCAGATGGGAAGTGAGCAAGGATGCCTTGAAGTGTCAGGACCAAAATGGCCTTGCAGGAATCTCTCTGACCTGGGACTTTTCTTCCACTCCTAGATCCCGATATTGTCTCGGAGAAGAAGCCCTTTACAGAGGTTGATCCCACTCTCTTTGAGAAACGCTTCTTGAAAAGAATCCGTGATTTGGGAGAGGTAAGAGGAATGTCAAATACAGAACACACATGTGGGGGTGTGTGTATACACGGCTGTGTGCACTTTGTGTGTCGTAACAGGAAGATGTGAACCATCAACACCTGAGGCAGTGCATCAGCGACGCTACGGCTGGCGGGCAGTGTGTTAAATAACACTCTCTTTTCTTTTACAATTAGGGCCACTTTGGCAAGGTTGAACTCTGCAGATACGACCCAGAAGGTGACAATACAGGGGAGCAGGTGGCAGTTAAATCTCTAAAGCCAGAGAGTGGAGGGAATCACATCGCTGACCTGAAGAAGGAAATAGAAATCTTGAGGAATCTTTATCATGAGAACATTGTGAAATATAAGGGAATTTGCACAGAAGATGGTAAATTTTCATGTAGAATATTAAAAGTATACGCTCAAAGTATAAGGGTTTTCCTTTAGAAATTAAGCATTTTAAAAAGCATAACAGTCTTAGTTCAATCTTAGGAGTTTAGATCTCTTTCTTCACAGAAAAAGCAATTTCTCTGTGTAGTCCTCCTGCCCATGTTTGTGCTTGGCTGACCTGGATGTGAGCAGCGTGGTCAATATTGTCACCAAATCTGTTAAAAAAAAACACAACCAAAACCACCTGGACAGGCTGGTGGTGTCCATGTTCCAGGCGTGAGCTGACCATTGCAGCCGGGTCACAGCCCTGTAAACCCAGAGGCCGTTATTGGAAGCATATGTTATTAATAGAAAAGAGCTCAATTGTCTTCCGCGTTTGCATTTGCAGTAGCGATTGTTCTAAGCCAGTATTAAAAAACTGTAAGAACGCTGAGTTCAGTAACTGCCCTGCCTGGAATAGATTCCGCTCCGGATTGGTACGGCAACTGCTACCGGGAGTTAGCCCGCAGCCTGGCCATGGTCACACGGTACCGTTACAAATGCTGCCAGTGCTGTGGGCCGGTACAAAAGTTACTGGTGTTAATGACGTGGGAAGGGCCGTGCCTCTGCAAATTGAACATGTGCTCTGTTTTTAGGAGGAAGCGGGATTAAACTCATCATGGAATTTCTTCCTTCTGGGAGCCTGAAGGAGTATCTCCCGCGGAACAAGAACAAAATCAATCTCAAGCAGCTTCTCAGATACGCGGTTCAGATCTGTAAGGTGAGCCTGGCACCAGAGCCTTCCTGCAACTCTTCTCTTTGATTAGTTGAATATTTAATTTGGGGTGGGGGTTGGGGGCGAAAAGAGACTTGCTTGATGAACAAAACCATTGTCCTGTCTTTGTCCCCAGGGACCTGAATCCCAAAGCAGTCTCCCGTGCCTCAGGTGCTACTGGCACAAAGATCAGCAAGGGAGTCGTTACCAGGTTCCCTTGCATAAAAGTTTAGTGTGAGAAGTTGTTCCTGCTGCAGAATTTGAAGTATTAGGAGGGAGGGCAGCCTTTAGAAAGTGTGTGTTGGCAAGAGGGAAGGAGCAACGTGCAAGTCTAAAGCGAGGAAGGGATGCGAGTGCAGAGTGCAGTCAGGCCAACGTGACGTGTGAGGCAACGTGTTTTCTGCAAGAGACTCTGGTTTTGTGATGACAGTGGACCGGGCGCTTGTAAGGAGCGCAGGCACAGGCTGTCAGTTTTAGCAGCACGCAAAGGAACTGCTGCTGTGGAGAGAAGGGCCTGAAGATGGTGGTTGCTCAGCTGAAAATTAAAAAACACAAAGCGGGAAGAGCAGTCTCAACAGACAAGGAACTCGGAGGCAGCGTTTAAGGTGTGGGGGTGTCAGAAAAGGACCCTGGGAAGTGCCAGCAGATAGAGAACCTGCCACGGGAAACCTGGTACTGAAACATGTACTATCATGTGAACAGGGGAGCATGTGAAGGGGAGGCTGGAGAAAGACACAGATTAAAGTATTGGAGAACTAGTGTAAAAGGCTCCCTTCTCTCCTAGGGAATGGACTATCTGGGCTCCTGTCAGTACGTGCACCGGGACTTGGCAGCAAGAAACGTCCTTGTTGAAAGCGAGAACAGAGTGAAGATTGGAGACTTCGGTCTCACCAAAGCAATCGAGACTGACAAGGAGTACTACACGGTCAAAGACGACCTCGACAGCCCTGTTTTCTGGTAGTAACTTAGAACTTATTTTCTTTAACCAGACTGTGTGGTGGAATAACTTGTCTGCTCCTGCGGACTTAGGCTTTTAGGCGTCCTGAAGGTTTTTCCCGTTTTGGTAAGAAGCCTAAATAAAGACACATAAGAGTAAGGAAAAGGCACCTGGTACGCTATACTTATCTACTCTTGTGCTGTTTATTTCTTCCTGCACTTAATGATCCCTTTTCCCACGATGTTTTTCGTGGTTTTGGTTTCTTTTAGTTTTACAGTGACTTGCTGTGTAACAGTTGTACCTTATCTACTACTTCTGCAGCACCCCCAGCCCAATGGGCACGTTAATTTGCGTACAAGGATGCTGACCGTGCCTCTTCAGTTCGCTTTAAATGCATACGGGGTGTGCATGTACGAGTAGATTGTGCAGCTCTGAGTAAGGTTTAACGCTGCCCATTGTGTCCCCAGGTATGCTCCGGAATGCTTGCTCCAGAGTAAATTCTACATTGCCTCCGATGTCTGGTCGTTCGGGGTGACACTGTACGAACTGCTTACCTACTGTGATTCCGAGTCCAGTCCTATGGCAGTAAGTGGTTGTGAAAGAAACTGCTGCTACAGCTGCTTCAATCAGATATTTTTTTATTTTTTAAAAATGTATTATTTTTGGAAACAAGAAGTGGAAGGAATCTCTTTATCTCCTGAAAACAACCCCTCGTGGTTGTCTTTCACGAAAGACCCTGTACAGAGTTAAGCTGTGGTGACCGCACGTCCTGCTGGGGAAGCTCTATTTATGTCGCTATCTATTTCCTAACGCGAGTATATGGCGCACGGTATCCGTGCGATAAGCATCTACTGCTCGTTTTCATTTTGAGACTCAAATGTCATCTTAATGTCAAATTGAAACGGCCTGGATTTGCATGGGGTAAGAGGATGTGCAGCTGACTCCTCTTTTCACAGGAGTTCCTGAAAATGATCGGCCCCACGCAGGGACAGATGACGGTAGCGCGGCTGGTGCGTGTCCTGCAAGAAGAAAAGCGTTTGCCACGTCCACCCAACTGCCCGGAGGAGGTAATGGATGCGCCTCTGCTTTCGTAGTGGTGTCCTTTGACACTAAATTAGTATCAAAAGCATCTCATGTTCATTAGCCTGGCTAATCCTGGCAGGAAACCAGTCAGGTATGCCATTAAAAAGGCATTTCCACGTTTTTTGAGCATTATTTTAAAATGTTTTCTGACACTGACATTCCCAAGTCCCTGACATCCCTGCCAGAGGGGTTAGGAACTTTGCTTTAATACCTGGATCCATGTAAAATTCATTTAGAATCCTTCCTGGTTTTGAAATGCAGAGTTCTGGGGTGTGCAGCAGGGTCCCAAGTGCGCAGACCCCAAGGCACAGCAGTACTTGTGAACTCCGACCAAAATCCGAGGCATGTTTCTGTCTGTCCTGCATTTCGTAGTAGTGAGAATCTGTTCCACTCTGTTTCCTGGAAAAAACAATCACGTGTTTCACTCCTCTAAAAATTTCTCTTTTGTTGTTGCTAGGTGGACCAGCTGATGAGGAAGTGCTGGATATTCAAGCATGATGAACGGACAACCTTTCACAATCTGATCCAAGGATTTGAAACAATTATGAGTAAAATTTAATTTGGGGTTGTTTTTTTTTATACTGTCAGTACTTTAAATGTGTGTCAAAATATAAAGGCCTAAGACCTTTCATTTTATTTTTTTTAACTACTGTAATTTGTACTCTGACTGTGCTAATGTGTTTAAAGGATTCTTTTTCCAACAGTTTTCCTTTTTAATTTTAGTCAACAGTTGGATCAAATTAATTAAAAGGTATGGCAGAAACAATAGCTTCAACTCATTTTGCTGCTGTTATTGCAAAGCAGTTTTCTCTTTATCTGATTATGGTCTTGCCACAGTTGGAACTACCCTGACAAACATGAACCGAAAGGGCGGTGTCAAAAAGCGCTGCACTTGTCAGTGCAGAGCTGGGACACTTAAACAAGGCTGCTGTGCACGCTTATTCCCTGAAGAACTAAACTAGTGGACATTAGAGGACTGGAGATGGTAATTCAGTAATTTTTTACAGGGTTTTGAGGAAGTTTTAGAAAAAAGTTTGGCTGACAACCATCTTTCATGTGCACTTAAACTGCAGTAGTGAAAAAACAACCTCTGGCATAAAAAGCCAGAGAAGACAAAATAATGAGCTCATCTTAAAGTGGGCTGCAGTTCTGAGCTCTTAGGTATGTTTTTAAAAAAACTGCTTGACTGTCGTGTTCAAAAAATGAACCAAACAAAAAGCATGATTGGTGTGTATAGTTATGCATTTAATTGAGAAACCCAGCTTCTGGATAAATATATTTGCTTTTCCTAACTCAGCCCCTCTCCCCTCCCCCATTACACGTTTCTACCTGCTGAGGCTTCTACTGTTTGTGTCGCTGTTAAACGTGCAAACGCAATGCTTCTTGGCTTGTACTGCAGGTGGTGTGGTGAAATGTGCGTAGGAAATCAATTACACACTTTGGGGATAGAGCAGAAAATGAATCCATGTACAGAATCCAGGGGAGCACTCCCCTAACAAAGAATAATTGTCTAAAAGAGGGGACTGAGCAACCAGGGCAGCATCACTAGGTGAGCAGAACACCTCGAACACACCAAACAGTCTTTTTGTTACTTGCGGTGCCATCCAAGGGGTGCGTCGCACTTTTCTTTTTTTTTTCATTTGTTTTATTACATCAAGGATTACTTTCGCCAGCAGGTTAAATAATTTTAGCGGTTCTTCTGTAAAGCTGTTTATTTGGCCTGATGAATCTTTATATAAACAGCACTAGCCTTCATTTCATTTGACGTACAGGCTCGAACCGTGCATTTGTGCAGTACCGAGTTAACCAAAGGGAAACCAGCGGGGCCAGACTGGGACCACGTACGTTTTATTGTCAGGACCAGATTTAGCGTTTAAACTGTAAGCCAGTCACGTGAGGGCACTGTGCTCTGGTTTTGTAAACCTGTCAGGCTTCGATAAACAGCAGCTTAACTGGAACCTTTTGCTGACCCCTGTCCTAGGACTTGGGTGATCCTGTTTTCCCAACACACCTGGATTTTGAAAATGCTTTGAGGAGACACTCAGTTCTCACAATAACAGAAAGATGTCTTGAGATAGATATATATAAATATATATATAAAATTGTAATTATGAGCTGCAACAAGGTCAGATTTATTTTTACAGTATTACTTGTTTTTTCTGTATGTCACTTATGAACCTGATTTAAATCTGTAAGCACTTTGTTACTCTTTATACAAACAAATCTAATAAATTTTTTTTCTCCATGTGCACCTCTTTTTTAATCGTAAATTAAACAGCGGAAGATTTTAAAATGTAACTTCCATAGGAACGGTGATCTGAACATGCTGGCTTCAAAACAGCCTTGCCCTACATTAAATGATGACTTTAAAGGTAAGCCAGAGATGTTTTCCTCCCACAGAAACCCACTTTAAATGCGTACCAACAATTTATTTTCATTGAAAAGCATAACAAGTTGAGAAAGTTGCATATACAAACAGTTTGAACAAAATATTACAAGTGAATTTATCAATACATACATGTAGAATCCCAGAAAAGCTCTGGTAACCTGCGTTGCTATTTGGCCGTCTTAAGCAGTTACTGCCCGTATGCACAGCGTGCCCTAGCTCTACAACACAGCAGCTGAGCAAGAGCCAGTTTGATTGTGTTTGGTTTTTTTAAGCTTTGAAAATACATATCCTGGTCACATCACAAAGCTTGAAAGGCAGAGTTTAAGACTTTTTTTTTTTCTTTTTTCTTTTTTTTTTTAAAACAGTACTGAAAAATGGCTTCAGTATTATCTAGCAAGATTAAGTAAGAAGGACCTGGGTTCCCGCCTCAGTGCATTCAGTCTGAGGCAGCAAACCCCTGCTGCCTGTCACAGAGGGCTGGCTCATAAATTACCTGTCACAAACACTGACTTCAAAAGTAATAATTTCTAAGTCTTCAGCTACAAGGATTAATAGCAGAAAAGAAAGGCTCTAGCCAGAGCTGCTTAATGAATCAGCTGAAAATACCAAGTCTTTTAAAAAAACCAAAACCAGATCAAAATACAATCAAGCTGGAAAACAGTGTTGTGCCATCTGCCAGCCCCAGGCGGCCGGGCGATGCGCGGGGGCAGGCAGGCTGCCGCAGCTCACAGTCTCGGGGGGGCGAGCCCGTGCCGTACACCTGGCACAGGTGAGTGAGTAAACAGTGTCTCCTTCTAGTGAGAACTACTTCATGCAAAAGGTAATATGTAAGAAAGAGTGAAAACCGGAGCCAGGATGCTCTGCTCTAGCAGGCTTTGGAGTGCAGCAAATTGCTACAGTTAAGATGCTTAAAAAAGAAGAAAATACAGTGAAGAGCAGGAAGGCAGGATTAAAGCCATCACCGAGGAGCATGTCAGTATTGCTTCTGCTCCAACTGAATCATCCAGATCCAGGAGGAGTCAGAAAAAGCAGAACAGGCCGTTGATTTCTTCTGCTTTGTTACCTTTAACACCGCTCCGCCACCCGAGTGCGCTGCCAGCAGCCCTGCCGCACTGACACGCGTGCCTGTTGGAAGGAGGACGGCGCTTTGCACGTACACTGTTTTACACAGAGGCATTCACAAACTGTAAGTTACTTATTCCAAGGAAAAGCCGTGGATTCTTGGCCTAAAGGCAGATAAAGGTTACTGCATTGCAAAGTATCACCTATCCGATTCGAATTGAGTGTTGCAAGGCAGCACACAATATAGCATCTTAGTTTTAACAGACATTTATTGAAAACATCACAGAGGCTCTGGTAATACATTTGGTATATCTCCGTTCCAGGATTAAGAGGAAATATTAAAAATTTAAAGGCTGTAAATGCAGAACTCTTAATCCTGGAAAAAGTAAGATTGAAAAAACCCACATTCTGAGTTAAAAAAATAAGAAAAAATTACTATCAAGACTTCATCTTTTAACTTCCTCAGTCTGAGGACTAGGGAAAGGATCAGTGTTCCCTCCTCAGTATTTTTATTGCTTTCAGCTGGTAAGCTACCCAAAACACGCCACATTACTTTGCTTTGTCAGCCTCAGCCCACTGTCCCTTTCAGTGGCAGACAACAAAGGAAACACTCGTAGCAATACGTACCATTTCCTTGGCAAATTTGCCCGTTACAGAGGTTGTTCCTCTTGGGATACTTATAACCCACCCAGAAAGAAGAATTATTTGTCTGAAGTTAAGGCAGCAATAAATAGCAGAGGTACGAGAAGCCTGCCTTCACACCCTAAGGCAGGAGTTATTATTTAGGTCTCAATAAACACGCTTTTTTTTTAGAGAGGATTCTGCGTAACGTACTGCGGAGCCCTGAGTCTGCTGGCCAAGGTACTCCATGGGGCCAGGTTCTGGGGAGGACATGAGGTACGAAGAGCCTCGCTTCTCGCTTCTCATTGGAGCCACCTAAGGACAAGAAGAAAACAAGTGACACACGATCCAGAGCAAACGGCGTCAATAAATAAAGCTCCAGCTTGGGAATTACCAAGGACCAGGAGCCAGTAACTGACTCCAAAGGCCCGACTCCTTCAGCTTTAAGGTCCAGCTATACACAGCTCATGAGTCAGCGTTTGTGCCCTTTCCCTAAAAAAAACCCAATCATAAATGCATTGGTGCCCCACCATCCATGCGCTTCTGTAAGGGCAAAGGGCTGGCTGGGCCAGGTGGCCCCACTCCAGACAGCTTCAGCCTTTCAAGTAAGGCACCACTGGGCCACCTTCCATCCCTCTGTCTTTTCTCTTGGAGAGCTGAATGGGTTAAACCATCCTGGCACAGCTGTCGTGGCAAGGCAGATGGTGAAGGACTCTGTTTCCAACCGTGCCAAAGCGGGTTTGTGTTGGGGATTACAGGTAAGCAGCTGCCACTCGCAGGCATGAGTTTACATCTGGCACCGAAGCAAAGGAGAGCAGGAATGGGAGAACTCCAGCTCAGATGTGTCGCCCCGACACAGCAAGGCCCGAGGCTCCCAGAGCAGGGCTTCTGGCGAGGGCACAGGGGACCTGGGCCTGCGCCACCGCCAAGGGCTCAGGTTCAGTTCCTCTGGGATCCATCACAGCAGGATGTCGCACTAGCCATGGACCTACAGCACTGCAAGCTGTACATACACATTAGAGCCCCCTGCCCTAACCAATGACTCAATCCCTTCTCCCTTTCCCCTTTAATGTGTCACTAATTTCATTACCAAATGGCTTAAACAGTCGCCTTGTTCTAAAAGGCTGAAGCATCTGCCCTGTAACCACCACCTGAACCAGATCTCAGCACACCCTGCCCCACCACACCATGCGTCCTGGGTTAACTCTGGCTCCTAGATCAGAAGAATTGGGGTTTTGGTCCATGTTGGAGTGAGTACTTTAGAAACCTTAACATGTTTCACAAACAGGGACACTAATGCCTTAACTCAATCAAATGAGCGACTGTGCTGACCAATGTCCCTGAGCCCCAAGCACTTCCTAGCAGTTCCCAGAAGCACCCCTTGCTAATTCACATTCACAACTCAAATTACCCTCTGCTAAGTCAAATTTCTTTTGAGCCTGCACTTGTCATTGTCATCAATAGGAACCTGCTTGAGGAAAGACACTCAGTTTTCCTCCTGTCCTCTCCCCTGCACTTCTAACAGCTGTGGGACGTCACACATACACTGTAACCCTCCACCACGTCCTGGCTCGCGTGGCAGAGCGCAGCATCACCACTGCAGCCTGCACACCAAGTGCTGACCATGCTCCTTCTGAACCTCTGAAATGCTGCCCACAGAAGCAGGAGAAAAATGGGCCGCAGGGTTAAAGCAAGCGCAGACAGACGAGCACACACTGAACCGATACAGAGCCTCTCGGGGACCAGGCTGCCTGCCCTCTTCACTGAGTTTTAGCTTTTGATTCCAGGCATGAGGAAAGTGCCTCACTGTGGAGGCAAGCTGTACTTGTGTTTTGTCTGTGCCAAGGGACCGACCGCTCTCTTTCTGCCTTTTATGGCATCTGGCATTGAGACAAACTTTCAAGCAATCTGCTCAACATCACCTCCACATACGAGCTGTCCTCTTTAGACCAGAGAGAAACTGAAAGGTATTAGTTAGCTCAAACCCCAGACTCTCTCCTTCTCTTGTTACAATTTCACTCATTTCCAGTCGTATCAGAGCTGTTAGGAACCTGAAAGCTCAATTTTTTGCTGCACAGAGCTAGGGCTTTCACGTGGGCTTGGCCATCTCTAACCCAAGACCTGTCAACGCCAGCTCCAGCCGGGCCTCGTCTCCCATCTAGGAGGCACAAATTACTACAGTTGTGTGCTCCTTCTAAATCTCCTCCAAAAAATGGGAATCTCATGCCAAGTCTGACATGCGAGTTTCTGAATGCCAGAACATCACGTGCTGAATCCGGCTCCTAACCTCTGCACAGCAAAGGCATGTGATGCCCTGACGGAGGAGAGCCGCGCAGGAGGCTGGGCCCCTAAGCTCGCCCAGATGTGACTGCTGACTTCAGCCGTGGCTCCTCTCGGCATGCCCGGACACCCTGCAAAGGGCCACAAGCTGCGCTGGAGGCTGCAGAGCCAGCTCAGCGTCCCTCCAGCAGCAACTCCCAGAGATTATCATCGCTCCTGTGGCTTAGTGGCTCACAAAGGCAGCTTGTTACCCCTTGAGGCATACTTGCCTGCAGCCACTCCAAAAGAGGTGACAATCTGGCTTTTAAGGTCTCTCCCATCCATAAAACCAGGAGCAAGGAGATGGGAAATCCTCTGTTCGGACTGAACAAAGCTTTTACGCCCACCATCCCTGCCTGTGTTAAACCAGCCTCTGGTTAGACCAGCCTCCAGCCTCCTTTAAGCTGGCCCTCACTGCTTCCATAGCATTTCCCCATCCCTCCCGCATCTTTTCTTGATGAAAACTGTCCACTGAGTGCACCAGACAAAGGAAGCTTTGCTCAGTGAGTCTGGCTGAAGTAGGCTGCATCTGACATCTGTTACAGAATTTCAAATTAAAGCCATTTTAAAATGGTTTTCCTCCCAGGATCCAGTTAAGAGTATTACAAAGCAGAGGCTGTAGGTAAACTAGACACTGCCTTGACTTGCCAACTCCACTTCAGAGATTTTATCCCAGTGGCACTGCAGAACATCTGCACGTCAGGCAAAAAAACCCCATGTAAAACCACTGTGAACTACCTCCTGCTCCTTTCTTTACTTCCTACTTTATATGCCTCCTTCAAGGCATTTTTGCACATTCACCCTCACAAATAACATCTTTCCCAGAAGTCTGCTCACAAACATCCGGCCTTTCTTTGCCTGTGGGCTGTGGTGGTTTGCGGGCAGTGAGGAGCACGGATCTCCAGGGTGCTGGAGGGCTCGGAGGGGGTCTGGTGCTGGCACGCCCTGCCCAACCTACTGCTTTTATTTATCACATTCACCAGGAACTGCATACGATCCTGAGCAACTCTGGGATCCTGAGGAACAGGGATGCAGTGGAAAAGCTCTGCCTTGGCTTGTTGTGGGTCCAAAGTCCACTCGGTGGCAGCACAAAGACAAATAAGAAGCGCTTCCACCAGCAGTTGGCTCGGGCTGTGCCTGCAACCACTCTGCTCGGTCTCTCCTCTCACCTTATTTAATGGGTTTTGTGGAGGAAGCTGCAAGCTGCCTGGCTGGTGTGATCCCTGGGCTCCACTGTAAAGTGTAGGCATGACCTGCAAGCAGGTACTGTAGTCTGGGTAAGATCCACCTGTAGATTCCTGAATGCAGAACGGGATCCACGATCAACCAGAAGTTAAAAGAAAATTGGTTTAGTAATTAATTTTTGCTTGATATAGTAAAGAGCACTCAGCAGATATTTTCATATCTGAGTCACACTCAATTGCTAAAAGGAGTGTACAATTCACAGCAGCTCAGGCATGCAGCAATTTCTTGAGCAAAATGTAGGATTTGGGGGATGGTTTGCTTCACACAATTCCTTAAAAAAAAAAAAAAAAAAAAGCGTGCTTCTCTGTGCTCACAGAAACCTCGGGCTATGTAATAGCCTGGGCAAGAAGCAATCATCCAAGAGGCTCACTGGGAAATAACATTACGGTGTGCTGTTTCTTGGTAGGAGTATTTAATATACTCCTGAACTGTACAAGTAACTCTGGCTTGCAGGATTTCAGAGGGAGGGATGTTTATGGCAGATATAACCAAAAGCGTGAGTATGAATCCTGGAGAGTAACTGTGCAGGGATGCCCTGCGGAAGGTGACCATGCAGTGCCATTCGTTCCACGCTCTCCAGCCCCTTATTTCCGCAGTACCGATGGCAGCAGCCACTATCAACAAACAAAGCAGGTGTCCAGAGTCCAAAAGCACCCTTGCAGCTGATGGGAGAAACAGCCAACGGAGACAGGAAGAAAATAAAATTATTTCTCACCTCAGAGGCTTCATTTTCAAATTCATCGGCTCTTGCCTGGGTAGAGTTATATGCCTGAGCATAATGTTGATACCACTGCTGAACAGCCTCCTATAAAGGAGGAAAAAACCTCTTCCCATTAACTGTCTACTAAGATCACTTTTAAATGAAAACAGTTCTTATGGCCTCACAGGACATGAGTAAAAGGCAAAGCTCTCCAAGAAGCATCAAAACGTGTTTAACACCAGTGATAAAGCTCAAACCAAAAATTTAAAACTACATTAAGCGCTTAAAAGATACACAAGGCACCACTGCCTTGGCAGCGGAGGCAAGTACAATGTCATTTCTGATACATGGAAGAAAGTGACAGTACAAATATAGCTGAGTGAGGCGCAGAGGTGCCACATGTCTTAAGTGACATCATTTGAGTCCTCCTTGTTACTATAGATAATACTGATAACACTAATACTACAATACTACTGATTTTTTTGGACACGATTTTAAGAATGTGGGGTTAGGAACTACCTCCAGGAAACATCAAAAGAAATTTAAAGCCAATAATCATATTCAAACAAAACATTCAAGAATACCATAGCGCTTACATGAAACACACAGCACAGCAGCCCACAGGACACCTCTTTTCCTTGTCGAGCCCACAACTGCCACCAGACCCGATCTGACTGGGAGATGGGTCTGGCTCCTGGCAAAGCTCCCTGCCGCAGCAAATACAGTGCAGCGACAGTGCAGTGCAGCGACACTGTTGCCTCCACCACTCCTTGGCCAGGCTGAGACCCTCCTAATACGAAACAACCCCCGTGCCCAGCCATGCACGCCCGCTCTCTGTCCTCCGGACCCAACGGACTCCCAGAGCAGCCCTGCCCTACCCCAGGAGTTTTGCAGCCACACAGATTTCCTTGCCAGCAACCCAGGAGAGGGGAGCACAGTTTATTTCTGCCTCCCTGCCGCAAGAGGAAAGATCAGGCGACTCTGGGGAGGAGGTGATGGGGACAGGGCAGGAGGAGACCTACAGGAAAGCCAGAGTGGGTGTCTCAGCCCAGACCCAAGATTTTCATACAGATTACCTGATGGAACTACAATCCAATTCTCATATTTGATTTGTATACAATTATATTTCGACATAGAGTAATGATGGCTAATGAAAATATGGAAATGTTATTTCACAGGGTGTCCTGATGTCTGTGAAACCCAATACTTGCTCTCAGTACTGCACCACTCTCCAGACAAGGGGCGGCCCTCCACCTTAATGGCCATGCTGTGATCACCAAATGGGGCATGTGGGGAAGAAATCCTGAGCAGTGAAACCAGCTGGCAGAGACTGCAAAAATTCCCCAAGCTATACAGGAACTTCTGGTAGACAGAACACGCTCTTCTCTGGGATCTAGCCAAAGTTCAAGCAAACTTTAAAACTCCTTGGGAAGGGAAAGAGAAGAACTTAATGGGTTTGAAGACAGACAAAAGCCAAGCCAGAAGTTACAAGAAGTAATTTTTTAGCCAACTGCACTGAATTCAGATTCTCAAGAAGCAATCTTTCAATGGTTCTGTTACTGCAACAGGGAAGGTATTGAGGCTTTTTTTGACTGGCATGAGGTGTACTTTGTGCTAAACCAATTCTGTACCCTGAAAGAGATAAACTATCAGTGAAGAGGACCTACAGGGTTCAATGTGAAGAAGAGGGCGGGTTTTGGTTGTACGAAAGCCTAGGAATCACTGAAGAGGGGTTCATGATGTTGGACAATGCTGTTCAAGTGCATGCAGGGCTATGAGACCACCTGTGTACCAAGAAGTGTGTTAAGAGTACGCAGAGAAAAACAATGAACAACTCAGGGAGGGATCTCTGAGCAGATCTCTGCCAAAAATCCTGCTACCAGAGCTCTGAGTGACAAACCAGAAGAAAGCGCTGCGAAGCAATGTACCTGTGCGTATTCCCCATGCTGTTGAGAGTAATTAAAATAATTTTCCATTGCATGTTGTGATGTTGTTCCCTGAGACACAGCAGCGTCCACGATGTTGTTCGAAAGTCCAGTCTGCTGCGGTGGACTAGAGGCTTTGCTGGCAATTGCTGTTCGTAACACAAAGAATACACGGTTTGTATAAACATACCACTTGTATAAACTGTACAAATTAGGCTGCAATCTTGTTTAGCAATATTCTGGGATTAAAAGAGAAATCTGCTACTTCAGATTAGGCTGTGCTCAAAATTTATCAGTGCTACTGACAATTGAAAAGCTTTCTAGAAGTTTGTCTACATCAGTAGGCCCATTAACTCTGAAAACTTACACTTCCCAAAGAAAATATTACCTGTACGATAGATTACATCCCAATTTTAAGACAGACTACAAGATTTCTGTAAAGGTAAATGTTGCTGTCACTAGAATTACTCGCCAAATGGAATAACCATTTGCCACACTGGTCAAGGAAACTTGCAACTGAAACTGCTAAATGTTTGCTTACCTGGAAGACATATACCAGGCAACACACTTGCCAAGTTCAAGTAGGGGTTGGTACTAAGACGTATTTCTTTTGGTGGTTCTCCTAGCAGCGAAGTCTGTTTTTTCAAGGGAGTCTGCGAAACAATTGGACAGGTCAGTTTGCATTGTATTCATGCAACATTCGTCAGAAATAAGGTAAGTGTCCCAGCAGGATTTTGAAAAAAGCTTAGCCCTATGAAATCTAACAGGAAAACTTTTCAAATAAATACTGGGGATAACTATCTGGACACATTGCCTGCACTTTTTTTCTTGTCAAATAATTTTGTAGGAATGCTTCTCTTTAGACTGTAAGTAACTACAGGATATTAAAAACCAAACAAGAGAAAGCCTTTTACGTTCAAGTAAAGGAACAATAATCACCATAACGACTCCAGAAGCAGGGAGTTAGCATTAAGAACATGGCCAAGACAAAAATCAACTCCTTTCACCCAGGGTCACAAGCAAATAAAGGACAAATGAACGCTGGAGAGATGACACTGTCTGCAATCTGCCATTATAAACACTTCTTACTGATCACTCTATTTATAAGCCCACACTTAAAAGGAGAAAATGTTTATGAGTGGAAACAAAGTGTCAGGACTCACTCACTCCTCCAAAAGCGTTTGTTTCCTATGAGGGACTAGGAAGGGTACACTACCCGCTTACTTCCTGTTAGCTTATGTTAGAACAAATACCTGCAATAAGGATGAAGTAGCTGTAGCAAGTTACACAGCTTGCCTGAAATACACAGCTCAAAGACATTTATACAGTATTCTACTCTACATCTATTCTGTTAATTTTTTCAGAGCCCATTAAGGAAAAAATCCTTTATTTTAATGGATTAATACTGTTTTCAGTAAAACTATTAATCAACAACTTTTCAAAAACAGTGAGACCAGTTTGTAAACAGAAAGCTTCAACAGAGTGCTGAAACTCTTCATCTGGGTGCAAAAGCAGGCATTTAAGACAGTAATTTAAAACTGTCCAGTATCAGCATACAGACTGTGGCTGTCTTGTCAAGGAAGTGATTTTTGCAAACTGGGCCTTCTGATGCAGAAAAAGAAACAATTAAAACATCTACCAGGATTTCAAAGAAGAACTCTTCCTGATAAACAATATTCATAGAAATAAATTAATTATCTAGACCTCTAATGGTTTACTTACCTTTACTTTTAAATAAACGAAATGCTGAAATAAACCACTTATTTTATATACGTACACCCCCCTCCCCATGTATTTTATTCACATGTATCTATACATAGGTAAAATACTACTTCATTACAGTAAAAAAAATTTTTAAAATATGAAAAACGTACTTTCTGAAGTAGGACCAAATCTGTCAAAGCTGTCTAACAAAGGCAGACACCAATACTGTATATAATCTGATCGCTTCAGAAAATATGTAAGGAAAACACAGATCTCATCTGAATTAAGAATGTTTCCCCATAAATGTCAAAGTATTTAAGTGTATTATAAAAATGGTAAATTCTGTTAATGACAGGAAAAAAACTTCTGAAAAAACTACAGTGTTCTGGTCCAACTTAAATCCCATCCCGTCATCCTCTCACCCCCTGCCTTCAAGGGAATAAATATTAAAACTGATACAGACTAAGAATACATCAGCTGTGGCTAATAGGGTATGGATTAAAAGTGGACAATTTACATACACACACACACACACACACATATATATCAACACACACCACACCTGGAAACCCAAAGGTCCTACATACCACCAGAACTGCTTCTGATTAGTCATGAAATTCAACCACAAGTTCACTTTTCAGTTTTTAAAAAGGACATGACCCTTGAGATAATTTCATCATCAAATACTATGAGGCATACACATGGAAAAAAACCACCTCCAGCATTGTAAAGATTCCTTTGTTAATTCATTTGGACCATTCACCAAAGAGCATTATTCTTCTCTCCCTATTTTTCGTAACGGAAATGACCTTAAAATGTCTCATGAATGATCCTGTGATCTAGCAAATTTTACAGTGAAGAACTACAATAAGCAGTTGCAGATAAGTCTTAAGCATGTTAAAATAAAAACCGATAAAATCCACAGACACGGAAAAAGAAAATACTTGTATTCAGTGTTTCTTACCCCCAAACTTGTATCAGTACTTTTTAGTTGATTTTGTTGTTTGGCATGTCCAGTCCGCAAAGCTCCCGCAGAAAGATTTGTTAAGGTCTGATGATAAGGCTGTGAACCCGAGACAACCGCTTCGGTAGTCGGTTGTTTATCTGGAGCGTTATTTTGCCCTGGTATAGCTTGTCCAACAATGTGCTGATTCGGAAAGAATGGCAGCATGCCCATCCCTGCTGCTGCTGCTGCTGTTTGAATTGGAGTCAGATTAGATGCTGCAGTCAACCATAAATGGAGAAACTTTTCTGTTAGACAAGATTTATCAGTACATTTTGTTTGCGGTTTCTACTAAGTGATGAGAAAAACATTTAGAGTTCTATTTTACAGCTGCCCCAGAACAGTGCATTCTAACGATAGTTTTTATTCTTTTACCATCTCAGACGCAAACAACTCTATTTAAAGCTAACACAATAGAAGAAACCCCTGACTTCTAAACGTTCACCGTGATAGTAAGTTACTTGGTGTTCCTGTCACTTTCAAAAACCCCATGAACAACATCCTAGAGGATCCTGCACTGCAACAGAGGGGAAAATTCTTTTTACAAACAAAAGAGCTAGAAAGTATTCTCCAAAATTAAAATCTAGACATTCAGGATTGTTTTTTTCCCCGCTCCCTCCCCCAAGCTTTTCCTTGCTCCTGGTTACTACCATAACTCAGACCATGTCTAGAACTGCAGAATACATGGCTCTCAGTGGAGGAAACAAAAAAGATGCACTAAGAAATACCACAACTGATCTCTCCTCGTAAAAATTGAGGGCACGACTGGTGCAGAAATCTGCATTCAAAGTTGACAGCTGTCACAGACTGGATGTTAAAGCTCTAGTGCTCAATGAAATGAATGCAAAAAATCTATCTGCAGTGCCCCTTCAGCTACTCAGATTTATCTGCTTTGAAACTACAAACCCCAAAATTTTGGTCCTAAATAAAAACATATTCCAAGTGTACTAAAAATGGTAGTAACCGAGCAAGGAGAATATTTAACAACCTGCAAACATTCAACCAATGCCACAGTGTACTCTTTCTTCCCTGACAAACAGATGAGAGAAGCCAGGCAACAAGTCAAGATATATCATTTCCTGCTTAAACCAGCAGGTTACCATTGGTTATACAGATACATAACTTGTTACCTTGCTTAACTATATAGCTATGTAATGTGCATGATTGTCCAGCTCTCTGCCTACCTTACTGTGCAGTCATAATGTTCAAATGTATTATGGCTTTTGCCACAGTGGGAGAAAGTAAGGTGCATAATTTCAAGCTGAGCATTTCTACTGATTTGGTATGAAATAAAATGTCACTTACACTTAAGAGCTTCCCCACGGGTTCCCATGCCTGAGCTCACTGATGGCATTACACCTATTCCCAGTACTGTCTGAAGCAGCATTGTTGGAGGTTCTCCCAGCAAACCCGGTTTCTATAAGGAAAAATAGAAAACTGCGTAAACGATTCAAACAATCCATCTGTAGCTCTTTCTTATAACTTTCACATTCAGTTAATCTTTTTAGATATTCTAAACTGTTAAATTATACTAGATGAAAACAATTGTTTGTTTTAGCAGTTTTAAGAATGTCCAAAGACAGTCGAAGTGATGACCTTACACTATTAGTCTGAATGTTTTCAATCTTCATCAGCTGCTGCTGTGGCAATGGTAGGTGAGCTGGGCTCTGCAGCAGTAAGTTAGATGCACTCCCCAGAATTGAACTCTGTGGAATTATTAAAAAAATTGTTAGCTAACAGTCCAGAAAAACAGTACATTCTTGAAACATTGTCAGATGATACTTTTCAAAGAAATCTAAATTACTTTCTGAGTTAACACAGCAAAGGAAAACAGCTATTTCTTCCACAGAATTTAATTTTTGTTTCATTCATAGGAAGTTATTTCAAGTTCTTCTAACCTCTCTTCCACCTAGCCCTTTTTTTCACCTCACAACTACAAGTATGCTTTGTGATGGCTTTTACAGGATCAAGAGTATACTCCAAATACAATCCAGACTCCATTGCAGCCCCTGTGTCTAAGCCAAAAGGGAAAGCGAAACGTGTTTGAAGCCTCTGCAGACAGACTAGATAGGGGAGTTACCTACAGTGCCAATAAGAAAGATGAGACACAAGGACTTCAGGGGATTATGAGCCCTCTGAATAAGGCCTTCATTGTTGTTAACATTTGCATTGTGCCTTGCATTGCAATTCTAATACACAATCTCTGCCAGGTATACACTTCACAGGACTCGGCTGAAACTGGCAGGGACTCTCATCCCTTGCTTTACAGTTACCAAACAGTATCTTTACTTTCAAAGAAGAATATCCAGATAGGTTTCCCCTCTCTCTTTAGTGGCAACTATCTACATGAAATTCTAATCCAGAACCATTACAAGGCTTACAAATCACAGTGTCTACAGATTGCCAAGTCTACAAAATATTAGTATTTTTCATTCAAAACATTCTGCATCAGTTTGTCAGCAGGATCGAGCCACTTAATCAACAACTTTTGCACACCGTGTTCAGACTCTGCTACTGGTATATTCGGCATTATGTGGCTTAAAAGAAACCTTATGTCCACTCTGGATCACAAAACCACATTATGATTCATCCTAGCTGAACACAGGCTTGAAACTGTCTTTCTGGCAGCAGCTTCTGAGCGTGATTTGCCAGGCAAAATTTAAGTTGCTCTACAAACCTTTTCGTACAGTAGTGCAATAACAGATATATGGGACACTGACTGTGTCAAATCATGATGAGTATAGCCTTCCTCATTTTTTTGAAATCCCCTACATAGGAAAGATCACCAAAACCAGGTAATGACGATGGAACCCCAACAGGAGGCAGCTCTCCCAATGCACGGCTTTGCAGGTTTTGCAGCCTCCTGCAAAACACTTCACAACTATTTTCAAGTCTAGGTTGTGTCTCAATGTGGTAAGGTCAAATTCCCTAGGAAAAAACCCTCTTTGCCTATAATATGGGCTTCTGGACTTAGAAATGTGCAATTTAAAACAAAAAAAATGCCATATCTAGATTAGTTATGCATCTGCTATTTTAATTGTGTTAGTGATTTCCAGCAGAAATTATCCAGGGCTGTTTATTGTCACTAACACCAGTGTTCTTCCTTCTAAACTTGGCTACGTCAACAAAGAAAACGTATTAGTTCAACTGCAAAACTTTCAGACATACAAGAGTGAAAGATCAGTTTGGTTCGAATCCTCAAAAGAAAGTCTCTGGGTTAATAAACATTTAATAAACTGTTGGATGACTGAGGGAAACACAGCACTGCGAAAGTTTAAAATGCATTATTTTAGCACATGGTAATTGTAACCAAGAGAAATTAAAAGAAAGAAGTTGAAAGTCATGCTACCTCCAGAGTTGAAAGATTACTTGACGAATAACCTTCTGCTGAATCTTGATCAAATTCCCCTCTGTTGAATCTTTTTTTATGAATTATTTTCTAATGTTGTGGCATAGTCATCCTAAAAACATTGTTTCTTCTCTCTTTTTTTTTTTTTTTTTTTTTACTTTTTACCTGTGTCCCCCCCCCCCCCTTTTTTTTTAAAAAAAACTTTACGACACCTTGACTATAAAATACCAAAATCAAGATATACAGGAAGCTGAATCAGTGTGTGACTGGGGAGGTGGGGAGAGAGTCAAGCCAAGACACTGTGTCTGTTCCTCTATCTTGTGACAACACTGAATTTCAAGACAATAAAAATAGTGACCTGGTTCTCTGGCTTTAGAAAATACTCTGAAATAAGTCACTGAATAACAGAAAAATGTGCCTAACAGAAGGAACTGGGATAATCAAACCACTGTCAACAAAATTCAGGCTATCAGACCAGGTTTGGAGCTAATTAAATGACAGGAAGCTCCCTGGAAGAGAATTAGACTTAGCAGTCTCCCTAAAGAGAAAACACTAAGTTGTCTGGCTGCAGGCTCTTAAGCCAAAAAACATTGGATCATCATCAATCACACTGTTAACTGTGTAAAACATGCCTGTCTCCAGCTGCAATTAGAAAACATTCACATTGCCTTCCAAGGAAGCATAGATTCTCCAAGGCTGAAGAGAGAGCAGCAGTAACTAAACATACCAATTGAAAATGTTATTCAAATGGAAGAAGTACAAGCAAAGTAAGATGGTTTTTCTTATTGCACCGGACCAAAGCAACTCATTTGAAAGGGCAAAATTAAGTAGTATTTATTAAAAATAATATATTCACCTACCAGTTTTTAGCAGAAAAAACCTGAAAAGCTAAATATACTTAACAAGTATCTCTGCATTTTAGTTTGGTCTTTTTTAAGATCTTTAAGTCTGTGTTTGCCAAAAGAACAGCAGAAATAACAACTAAGAGGATTTTATTTTTTAAACGGGAATTTCTGAAACACCAGAAATAGTAAGTCAAAGCGAATGAATCCAGTCCCTCATAGGTACTTATGAAAATCCCCGCCATGAATATTACAGGCAAACCTCGGCTTCTGGAGCTGGAGCAATCTCTTGACAGAATCTCAATACAAGGTGGAGGCCAGGCAGGCTGCTGCTGGCCAAGTGCACTGCTGCAGGGAGGAGTTCTGGTTGTGGGTGCTACTCTAGCATATTCCCATCTCCAATTTCTAGGGCAAACTCATCCCAAATATCCTTTATAGTACCTTTCAGAAATTCCGGTGTCCATCTGGAAGTACAGATGCTCTCAGAACACTTTAAATAGCTTATAAGCTTGGGGGTTATTTTTGACTAAGTAGTAACATCTGAAAATCACTGTTTTTTATGGCATATATAGCACATTCTAGTCCCTGCAAATTTTAAAATGAAGATAATGATGCTAAGCTTTTTGGCTTGAGTAAGATAAAACAATCGAGTCTCCACAGGAAGTGTTTATGACTGTGCATTCTCCAAGAGAAATGGCTGTGCCATGCTCCTCCAGCACTAATTTAAAGAGGACTTTTTTTGCCAGCAATGGCAAGTTGTCTCTACATCAGCAGGTGTTAGCAAATCAAAAGCTCTAGCAAATCAAAAGCTCAGTTAAGATAAAATAACTCACTGTGGATAGTAAGCACAGTCTGCTCTTACATACCCATAGGCATCTCATAACAGAATGCTCTTCTTAAAGATAGCTTTAATGAGAACTCCTGATTTCAGTTGTAATTCCTTAAAACTTTGAGAAATTTTTTCATGGTAAGATCTCCATGAATATCTATTTTGACAGAAGTTAATTTTGTCACATACCTGATGAACTTTATTCAACTGCAAGAAAGGTGGGCCAACCGTGGAATTTATAAGGTGAGGTAAACCTGCAGATGCTCCAAGAACTGCTTTAGAAACACATGAAAACATTGCAGTGTTTTGTAAGTTAGGCAAGTAAAAAATCTTCAGAAGAGTTATCCTATTTTTTTAGATTTGGTTTTCATGAAACTTTCCAGTGTACTAAAGGTCACTATAATGAAACTTTTCAATACACCCAGCTCTGATCTGCAATTAACAGCATATGAGAGCCAAATATACTCTGAAGGCTCTCCTCTAAAGCTGAGAATTTCGCTCAAGGATGCAGAAACGCCTGGAGCTGATTGCAAGACCACAGCATTATCTCAGGTGCTTTGAAAAGTCAGCATTAGCTGAAGTGTTTCTTCACTAAAGTGGTCACTTCACACAATTTCTGTGTATCTCCTGCCAATAGATCATGTTACAAACTCTTAGCTGTCCCCCACTTGACTCTTCAAATTATCTGTTCTCATCCCTGTTCCTAATACTTTTTCACCATCTGAAATGTGGTAAGATTGTTTTTTGTATGTTTAATAACATCCACCATAATGAGAAGACAGAGGAATGTTTTGGGTAATGCCGTTATGAATGCTGTGTACAACTACGGTAGCACCCAAGGGAATAAAGATTTACATTGGAAATAACAGGAGAAAGACTCAGGCTGCAAAATTCAGATCTAGAATCAGATTTAAACTTGTCATTTTAATGATGTCTGCCAAAACCATTTCATTTTAAACCCATTTCTAATATGAACATTCAGAGACCACAGAGTTAATATGAAGACATTTTTAGGTAACACTAAATTTTACCCAAGCACAATAACATAGCAATCCACCTCTTGCTTTCATGAAATGTGAAAGTGTCTACACAAACACACTGATAGTGTCTGCACAGATTTTAAAATAGCATTCCTGCTTCACTCATCTGCTGAAAGCCTTGTATCACCAAGAACAGGGTTTCTTTTCTTAACTCCGTTTTTAAACAACTTACCAGGTTTAACAGCATGTCCACGCAACTGGGGTTGCAGTAGCATTTGCAACATTGCTGGATTGTTAAAACTTTTCATAATCTGTACTGGATTTGGCTCTGGAAGCAAGCCTTTCCTGTTGTTCCTCATCTCCAATTAGAGAGATAGAAAAATGTTAGAATCCGGAGAAAACAAGGAATACATTCAAATCCCTCAAACTTGTGTGACAATGACGTACACATTTCATTTTACACAAGAAAATCAACTCCTTCCCTGTTTCCTGCTCTTTTCCATGTTCCTTTTCCCTCAAATGAAACGCCTAACAAACTATTCCCCCCAAGACTTCAAGCATATTATTTTTCCTGAGACGTATTTCTTTTTATCCCATAAGCCAAGACAGAGTTATCAATAAAGGAGAATATGAAAGGCACTCTTAACATGAACACCACACGCTGTTTTATAATAGCACCACTCATCTCTTTTATGAAGACATGGGCTAGAAGTAATGAAACTGTTCTACTTCTACATTTCAGACAGCATCATGTAACACTTATCCAATTTTCTAGGAAATAACTTGATAAGACATGCGGGTATAAAAATCTCTCTTCTATATTGAGCATGAAATGAAACTATTTCTCTTACCTTGAAATTATCTTAAAATTGACTAATTCTTGCCTGTTTTAAACCAAGTTTTAGCTTGCCAAATGACTCAATTTCCCATTACTTTTTTTTTTTTTTTTCAAGTGGAACAATTTCTCTTACAGAAAATTAAATTTACAAAAATCCCAGAGCTATGTAAAGTGTAATTTTGTGATATCCTATGGCTGTATTTTACCCTTTCTTCTTGCAGGATATGGCCATTGTTTGCCTAGGAAGGAGACCGAATTGGGCTGACTAGATTTAAAAAAAAAAAAAAAAAAAAAAAAAACCTAATGCTTACGAAAGCTTTGCTCGTTTTCCTAATGCAAAGCAGCTGAATGGCTCTGACCCAATTCAGGTGTATCAAACTCATTCTGAAAACAGATTTGCAAGTATCTTACCATCCTTTGTGCTGCTATAAGTGCTGCTAACGTGCTTCTGCCTGGTGCTCCTGGAGCACAGTATGACACTTGGATTCTCTTTCCTTTGACAGTCATGCCATCAGTGACTTCTCGTACTTTCTCAGCCTGCTCTGCAGTTTCATACTCAATCACAGCAAAGTCACCAATGCAACTGTCTTCATCCTGAGCAAACTGAAACAACATTTCACAGCACACTGAAAAAACATGGAGAATTTCAGGAACTGCCTTGCAGCACTCTCACCTATCCATTCTAAAATACTTCACTAACAGCCGACACCCTATGTTAATGCCTACCCAAATCAGTATGTTTCTTTCTCAGATGTACTAGATGTAAGTTGAATATCATATCTTCATATGATATTTGGCACACATACTCTTATCAACTTGAAATACCACCTTCATGTCAATCTAATCTCATGGAGAACCTGAGCTATGAAATGTATTTAACAGTTATTTTCAGAATAAAGAAGGAATGAGAAGGAAATTGTAAATACAGGTGTATGCTACTATAATCTTTACTTTGCATAAGGATAAGAATTACAAATTCATTATTGTTCAGTTTTTAAGCCTACAATAATAAAAATGTCATTCATCAGACTGCATGGTAGCTGTTGAAATATATACTGATGCAAATTCCACTAATATATACTGCCCTTTAGGAGAATACGAAGTGTGCGGTTGTATTCAATGCCAAGAGAAGATGCCAGACTGATCCATCAAGCAGACTGGAAACAGGCTTACATGTCAAACAATGCTCTCTCCTTTGTTTCCAGAGTTTTTATAGCAGAATGAGCAGATTTAAATCAAACAAAAAAAGGCGGTGAGAAGGGAAGGAATAAAGCTTAGACAAAAATCTCCAGTCCCAAAATGAACAGAAATGATATACTGAAACTAGCTCTGATGTGGAACAGAGGAAATCTGAAGGTTTCACTGGGTAAAAATAACCTATTCACAACTATTAGGTCCCACAAACTTACACTAACAATTGAAATAGAAATCTTGAAGGTTTTGAAGAAAAAGAGGGTGATCAGATCTTTAATGCCACTGTTAAAGACTGGCCTTTGGGAAGACCTCTGAAAAACACACATATTTTGATATATAAATACATACATACATATATATATATGCTATGTATATATATGTGTGTGTGTGCCTACGGGAGAAACATTGTATTTTATTTTGACATCAGTTTAGCTGCACTGGTGAAGACCTGAAGTACTTGCGAAAAGAATGGTTTGCAGCTACGGCACATATTGTAGTTTCATGCACAGTTAAAAACTCCCTTAACACGGGAAAGTACAGCTACCAGTATTCTCACAAACAGATCAGTGATTTTTAAACTTCTCAAGTAAACAGATACAGAAGAAAAGCCCTCTGTCCCTATCTAGACAACAGTGGAGACTTCCTAGTGACAATTTAAAGTCGACATAAGAAAGGAATGAGCTTTTCTGGTTCACTTTATTAAGCAAAGGATGAAACATGTTCCTGTAAGTCCTAGGAAAAGTCATTTTTCTAAGACCCATGTACAAGTATCTGGCTTCAGCTTTTCCTGACAGAACATTTCCTCTATTGTAAATAGAGGAGACATCAAATTGATTTTAAAAAAATGGTACCTTTGGAATAAAATGAAATAAACCAGAGTTTATTTCATGAGTTCAGCCAAGAATTTTAGGTAAAAGATCGTATTTACATGATGAAATACTGCATCAGAGTTACCAGCAGAACCGGGCCGTGAAAGCAGCACTAAACAGCTACGTTAAAAACAGCCACACCAGGAGATGGGCAGAATAGTTAAAGTGACCCTACCGGGGTGGGGGTGGGGCAATCTGAATGCAGGAGCGGTGCGAAGGCTGGATTGGCCAAGACTAGGAGAAGGAAGGAAGAGAGCAGCAGTAGTCACGAAGATGTAAAATAACAAGAGTGAACGAACATTTTAATCGGTTTTCTAAAACATGTTCATTCTTCCAGGAGAAGTTTTCCAGACAAAGGCACTTCTCCTAGTTGTTCTCTATTGAAATTCCCTCTGCACCGAGGTTTCTGCTACCCTGTCCTCTCCTACTTTTCCTCTTATGTCTCTGCCCATCATGTCACACCTCCTTGCTTTTTCCACACTTTTTTGGGGTCTTCCCCCTCCTCCTCCTTTCTTTGTACTTAATTTTTAGGTCACCTCACTCATAAAACCATAATTAATTAGCACTATTGTGATGAGAATTCATCCACCATCTTCCCTTTTTCATCTACCAAATCTGAAGTACTTGTTTACCTACCTCCACCCTCATATCTTCCCTCTCCGGAGGGCTGCTTCCCCCGTTAGCCCACGGGGTTCACCTCCATCGCTACATCTGCAAACCAGCAGGTGCTGCCTCTCCCCGCCACCTCTCGAGGCAGAGCCTCCCTTACCAGTCAGTACCTGTTGGATGCCCAGTGGAAACATGAGGCATGACTGAGAACAAATCAGGCGTTTATTCTCTAAGAATCACTAAGAATAAACTGTAAGTTATGATAAGTAAACCTATTTTTCTTCTGTTATCACACTTCTATGGTCTACCTATTAAGTCTGTTACGCAGTGAGCTTATTCAAGTGATAGGTAATATAAGAATGTGCCAAGAATGTTTTCTTGGATATATTTTTGTCTGGGTGCCTATTTCCCAATTCAAAAGCATACTGTCTAATTCCTGTATTTTACAGAAACATGTATTTAGTGCCATTTACTGATATAATGCATACACAGACTCTCCTCACTTACACCAGGTGTGACCCATGTATCATTATGATTTAAGAAGGAAGGTAAAGCCCATTCTCAAGTGCCTCTAACTGCACAGTAGAATACTGTTAGTGAAAACCATCTTTATCAAAGCTTGTTATTCTTTGAACTTCAGAATTTTTAAAGGATGTTGCAAAATTGCTGGGGGAGCCGGTAACAGCCTCCAGATTATCTGACAGCTGGAAAAAAACCCTGAAGTAAAAGACTTTAAAAGATCAATCTGTTTAGCTAATTAAACAAAGGCTGAACAAGTGACTTGATTAAAGCATTAAATACCTTCTTACAGGAAGGAAATGATAGGGAGCAAAGGCTCCTCATTTAGTCATCAGTGAGGTAAAGCTGAAGCCAGACACATTCAATTGAGAAAGACAGGAGTGCAAAATAACAAGCGAAGGGCAGTTTCTGTAAAGAGTTACTTCCAATTTATGCATCTCCTAGTGTATTTGGTCAAGGAAGTATAAGGATGTACTTTAACTAACTACAAATTACTGGGGCTTGAAAAGAGCACTAGGGAAAATGTGATGGCCTGCAGGTGGTCAGACTAGACAGCCTGATGGACCTTCTGGTCTTAGATACTGAGGATCTCTGGTTACTTATCCCTGAAGCTAATTCCTGAGCAGCCTTCCAAGATACTTAAGAAGAAAAACCCAACCAACTCAAATCATACCCAACTATGTGACTATGAAGAAAGCTTTCTTTCTACTGTCTGTTTATGCTGTGTTGGTCTGCATCACTTCTACAATCAACATTTTAATCATGGTCTAGTATCTCACAAGCCACGAAGATGAGTAGGAAACCTTTATACTTGCAAAGACTTCTGTACCTGTAAGCTTTCTAAAAGACATACCACTTAAATCACTGTCAAGCCCAGCAACTATGAGATCCCAAGCCTGCATCTTTCCTCAGGGAAAAAAACACATTAGATATTTGCAGAGGTTTCCTAAATATATTAATTATATACACATATATATATATTCTCCTTCATCTAAACTGTTGCACTTGTGATATTCATACCCTATAGCTTTCTTTACTGAGCAATAAACCCATCAGCAATATTTACTTTAAAAGTCCTCTAAAGTATTTCTAAAATTTTCAATAAAATACATGAGGAGGGGATGTCTTACAAACATCTTATTGGTGCTTCATGGGTGTGGTGTCCTGCAGAATTCCCAGGTAACATAGACCAATCACTGCAAATCCGTACCAATAAAGCATTTGTACCACAACATGTATCACAATGCAGATGCATAATCATTTACTACTTAAATTAAAAATAAAAGCATAAGCAAGCAGTGAAGCATGCAAATACAGAGCTACTTAAATCAGACCTTGATCTTACAGAAGATACAAATTCAACATACCTGGCAGAACACAGGTTTATACTTTAGTGAGAAAGCTTGAATCAGTTCTTTTGAATCAGCGTAGTCTTTTTGAAATTTATCTACACAAAGGCACTTAGAGTGAATAAGATTTGTGGTCAGCAGGTTCACATCCATCCACTGTGCAAAGAGAGTGCTCTCATCTAACTGTTTCCCCAGAAGTTCCAGTCTTGCCTTTGCAGCAGAGTCCTTCTTCATATATTCCACAAAGCCATAACCCTTTGAATGGCCAGTAACTTCGTTATAGACCAGAAAACACCTCTCGACATTGCCATACGCACGCACAAGTTCTTCAAACTCTTCTAATGTAAATGAAATGGGCAAATTAGTAATGCACAGCAAAGCATCTGTTGGTTGCAGTTGCACGGATATTTCTTTTCCCCGGAGAGAATACTGGTGAAATTTCCGAATTGCATTTTGAGCCTGCTCTCCATTTAACAGAGTAACGAACGCTGTAAGAGACAAAAACAAGTTTTATCACCTACCACAGCTCCTCTCCAGCTACAGAGGTAATTACTATACCTCTCTCTCCCCCTAAAACCCACCAGTGTAAGTCACAGGAAGAATAAGACTTTGTGGTTTACGCTGAAGATGCGATGGATAGACAGATAATGCTGTAATACGTATTTTAAAATTTAGCATTATCAACCAGACGTCATGAGTAATTAACTCCAAAAGTGATTACAGAAACACAGATACATACAACCTAACTACTGGTAACACAATAAAACTTTGTATTTGGGAAACAAAAAGAAACTAAATTTTCTACTGAAGTCAATACATTCCTGATTCTACTGATTATCTTTGACGACAGCATCCATAAATTCTCACTTCAGGGTTCCTGGATCTTTTTTGGGTTTTCAGTCCATAATGCATTTCACACAATCACACAGGCACACCCTGGATGAGGTTGGCAGGCACCTCTAAAGGTCATCTTGGCCAACCTCCTCCTCAAGCAGGGCTACCCTGAGCTGGCTGCACAGGACACCATCCAGGTGGGATCTTAATATCTCAAAGGATGGAGACTCCACATCCGCTCCGAAACCTGTAACAGTTCTTGTTGACCCTGTCTTGGTTTAACCCTGGCTGGTAATTACGTACCACACAGCCACTCCCTCGCTCCCCACTCACCCAGAGGGATGGGGAGGAGAACTGGAAAGGAGTGTAAAACTCAAGGGTTGAGATAAGAACAATAACGGAAATAGAATAAAAATGAAACAACAACAATAATAATAATAATAATGACATTAACAGTTATAATGAAAAGGGGGGTGGGGGAGTGCGGGCAAGAATAAAATCCAAAGGGAAAGGAAGAAGGAAAACAGGTGATGCACAATACAACTGCTCACCACCCGCTGACCGATGCCCAGCCAGTCACCAATAAACAGCTGGCAGGCCCCAGTCAGCCCCCTGTCCTGGTTTCAGCTGGGCCAGAGTTAATTTTCTTTTTAGTAGCTGGTGCAGTACTGTGTTTTGGATTTGGTGTGAGAACAATGCTGATAGGACACTGATGTTTTCAGTTGTTGCTGGGTAATGTTCATACTAAATCAAGGACTTCTTGGTTTCTTGGGCCCAGCCAGCGAGGGGGCTGGAGGGGCACGGGAAACTGGGAGGGGACACAGCCAGGACAGCTGACCCAACCTAGCCAAAGAGGTATTCCATACCATGCAACGTCATGCTGAGTATATAAACTGGGGGAAGAAGAAGGAAGGGGGGGACATTTGGCATTATGGCATTTGTCTTCCCGAGTAACCGTTATGTGTGATGGAGCCCTGCTTTCCTGGGGATGGCCAAACACCTGCCTGCCGATGGAAAGCAGTGAATGAATTCCTTGCTTTGCTT
>JAVJGI010000032.1:33387483-33401302 GCA_035590275.1 Ibycter americanus | reverse complement strand
GGGCTGGTTGGGGTACGGGGGCGGGGCGGCCCCCCCCCCCCCCCCCCCCCCCAATCTTTTCTGCCCCTCCAGCCCTCTTGCTGGCAAGGCTTGAGAAATTGAAAAGTCCTTGACTTAGTATAAACATGACCTAGCAACAACTAAAAACATCAGTGTGCTACCAACATTGTTCTCACACCAGAGCCTCAACACAGCACTGCATTAGTTACTAAGAAGAAAACTAACTTTACCCCAGCTGAAACGAGGACACCCTCACAGTGAAAACGTGCTTCCTGATGTTCAGAGGGAAACTCCCGTGGTTCAGCTGGCACCTGTTGCCTCACACCCTGTGAATTAAAGAGGATGCAACCATCTGTAGCAAACCACACAGATTCGTGTGCTTTCTTCCAGTGACCAACTGAAGGGCAAGGCACAGGGGAGTGCCAGGTAAACCCTTTGGTTCATTTCAGGGAAAGACAGACAAATGTCTTGCACTTCACACAACATTGCCAGCCACTCCTGGATGGAGGGCTGGGCAGTGGGACACATCTTCAATGCCAAAGTTGTGAAACATCACCTTCAGAAAACTCCACAAACTTCTTACTTCCAGAATAGCCTTCAAACCCACAAATCTCAACAAGTACCACCCAAATCTTTAACACAGGGCAGAGCGTAGGACTTTACGCTTTAATTCTGCTTTTAATTCTCTTTTAACGTTTGCTGAGCTGCTGTTCTTCACATCCTACAGCTACTTTAATTCCTTCCCTAGCACTACCAACTCTTGTTTTCTGTTTCATTTTTATTCTTTAATTGTGTCTTCTCACTTGACTGCTGGAAAAGCCGTATCACATGGATACGGCACCAACTCCCAGCACCAGCCTTGGTGATGTCATGGACACATTACAGTGGGGACTGCTCGTGGTGGTCCACCTCTCAAAGGGGTCAGTGACACGGGGCCCACCTCAGGTATAAAAAGGGCTGTGCTGGCTCAGACTGCCAGACAAGGCAGGTGAGCGACGGCTGCGAGGAACAGGCACGGAGGGGAGGGCAAGGGGGCTGGGGCTGCCCACAGGAATGGAGCATGACTGCTCTTTTGTTGTTTTTCCAGGGAATTACAGCCAGACTCCTGGAAAAGCATGCAACATGGCCACGGCTCCTGTCCTTTCTCAGCTCATCACTTGGCGTGAGAGTTCTCAGCGTTCTACAGGACAGATAAGACAGTCCTGGCTTCTACCCCATCCTGGTTTTTCAGGGAGCCTCCCAACACCAAAGGCAAAGGCAGATTCACAACCCCCTCCCCTGGGTAGCCCAGGGCTGGGCACCAGCCCTGGGACGGTCATGTCCATGCCACAGCAGGCAGAACATCAGTAGTGGTCCATGTCATGGTGGGTAAGGGACAGTCTTGGTCCAGGGCAGGTGTTGCCTGGCTGTCTGGGATTCACATGATAGACAACTTTGGCACAAGGCTAGCCCTGTTCCAGGCAGGGAAGCGAGGGCTGCTCATGGTGATAGAGTGGCTGCTGAGGTTGTTGCTTCTCCTGTCCTTGACAGCCACACCCTGGACATGAGCACAACCACACAATGGCACATTCCTGTGGTCTCCCACCTTCTCATTCAGAGAGTGAGCTCTCAACACTGCAAAGGACAGATAAGAGCCCTGCCCCTCTACACCACCCCGGTCTTGCACGGAGCCCCCCAAAAACATGGGCACAAAATTCTCCCCTAGGAAGCTGAGGGCTGGGACCCAAACAAGGCCCTGGCCCAGCACTGGTCATGTCACGGCGATGTCACAGTGGGCCAACTGCTTATGCTGGTCAACCTCACAAAGGGGTTCATGATACGGTTGGCCCCAGACGGCTACGAACAGGGCTGCACCAGACCAGAAATGGCAGAGGAGCAGACGGGCAAGCAAACACTGAGAGGCTCCACAACACCAACCGAATCAATAACCAGTCGCGATCATAGAGACAGACACAAGACACCCACAGATGTGGGCAATGTGACAGCTGTGCCACCCCCCTTATCTCTACCCCATCCAGGTACCAGAGGAAGCTCAAAGGTGCCCACAGCCATGGATAACAGGAACACCAGAAGACCCACCTTACCTATACCCCATCATCATCCAGCAGCCAACAAGAAGGTGCCCACAGCCATGGGCAATGGGAGGGACACAACACCCGCCCTATCTGTACCCCATCCAGCTACCACAGGAAGCAAGAAGGTGCCCACAGCCTGGGACAAAGGGAGCTCTGCAGCAACCACCACCTCTCTACCATCGTGTGATCCCACAGGAAATCGGAAGCGAAACACAGCCATGGACAAGAGGACCTCTGCAACACCCACCGTATCTGGACCCTGTCTTCGTCCCACAGCCAACATGAAGGTGCCCACAGCCATGAGCAAAAGGAGAGCTACAGCACCCACCCTATCTGTATTTCACCCAGCTCCCACAAGCAGCTCAAAGGTGCCCACAGACACGGACAACAGGAGCACCACAAAACCTGCCCGTATCTGTATCCTACAGACAGCCAGAAGGTGCCCACAGCCACGGGCAAAGGCAGAACTACAGCACCCACTGTACCCTCACAGCATCCAGCTTCCTCCCACAGGCAGCTCGAAGGCGTCCGCAGCTGTGGACAAAGGGAGAGCTGCAAAACTAAGGGTTTCTCTACTCCATCCAGCTCCCATAGGCAGCTCGAAAGTGGCTGCAGACATGGGACAACAGGACCACCAAAACATACACGGCATTTGTACCCAGTTGTCATCCAACAACCAACATGTAGGTGCCCACAGCCACGGGCAAAGGGAGAACTATAGCACCCACCCTACCTGTACTTCATCCAGCTCAAAGGTGCCCACCGTCACAAACAATGGGACAGCAACACACAGAGAATTATTTGTCCATTTCTGTACCTCATAAGCACTAGGAATTCATGAATTCCCTATTTAAGGAATTAATTTGTAAATGGAGGATTAAACTTCAAGAATTCAGGACATTTCCTTCAAAGACTTAAGTATTCCTTTAATAAACCGCTACTGGCTTATATTACCCGACACAAATACATCTGGAGCTAGGTTCATTTTCCTCCAATCCTGTCATAGGCACATGTGGTTTGTCCTAAGAGAGGTCTCAGGACTAGTTTTTCAAAGGGAATCAGACAGTTGAGGTTAGCTTTGTCCCAAAGAGTCACTCCCTAAGGGGACACACCTGAGAGACACCATAGTGGACCGACCTACTTCTGGCTGGTGTCAGGTAAAGCTTCCAGCTTTCCATTGGCTTCAGTAGAAGGTGACAAACTATGCAGCCAAAAAAGGTCCCAGAGGGACAATCAAGCTACATGACAGCAGAGAAGTTGATGACTTCATACACAGCAGATGACGTTCCTCACTTGTTTCACCACAGAACTGAAATGGTTGACACTGGAAGATTTGAAGTTCTTACCTGTTCTTTTATTTCTGTCCACATAACAGTACTTGATTTCATAATCTTTAAATAAGTCATGGATTTCCTGAAAGAGAAAAGAAACATCAGATGAGTAATTCACCAGAGCAAATAAGTTCATAAATTCATTAAAAAACCAAACCAAAACAAAACCGAACACATCTGCAATAAACAAAAAACTTGACCATAGAGACACTATCAAATATTTGTTTTTAAAAGAGTTGGTTATAATACTGCAGCAATGTTTTTATCTCATGTAAAAAATAGGCTTACTGGATTTGATTATTTTACTTCTCACTATATAAAGTCACATAAGCACAACAGGGTGTCCTGTTGACTGTCTTTTGATAAAAACCAGTAACATCACAGTTCATTACATAGCAAAATCCCCACAATTTCTCCGAAGGACTGCTAGTATATTTAAAATACCACACAGACAAGAAATACTGACAACATCAACACATCATGTAGTTTACTGAGGGCAACGCTGTCATAAAATACAACAGTTGCTTTAGTTGCATGTAACTGCTCAAGTTCGCTTTAACATATTTTCACTCTTTTAATAATGAACATTCTTTCAACCAGAAGATAATCGTGCGCAGAATACCCCCTGGAAAGTATCCTCTATCAACTACTGCACAGATGGTCACTGAACAATCAATCCCAAGCATTACTTGCTCCCACTAATTAACGGTGAGAGAGCAGGGGTGTGGGAGGGGTGGGGTAGGAGCAAGTGTAAGAGGTGTGCACCCGTTTGCTATAGCTACTCCCAGTAAGAGCAAGGTGTATGCACATGCCCCACAAAAGCATGAACGATTATCAGTTCAGTGGTGAGAATACAAAGATGAACCTTAATCATCCCCAAGAGGAAACCACGAGTAGCAACCTGCATATATGTATTCTTTCAGTTGCATAAATCTCATACACAATAGCAAAAGACCATTTGAATAAGCAAAATAATCAACCAGCTTTCTCTGAAAGTTTAATTGCAGACCGTTTCCAGTAGCTCAGTCAATTGCCAGTTTGTTAATTCAATATAGATAGCCTAAAGGTTAATTGGGTTCTCTGTGACTGGTATCAGGTGCATACCTTTTAGTCAAGTGAGCACCAATCTCTAGTTTCACTAGTTAACAGCTGTCAAATACTACATTAATAAAATATGGCAGCATTTCTCAAGCTACCAGACATCCTCTAGCAGATGTGATAAGGATGATGTTTCTAAAAAGCTAAATATGCCAGGCATAATTCAAAGACTCAAGTCAGGTAGGCGATTTGACTGTGGACATCTCTTTAACATGAATTAGGTGGTAGTTTCTTCTCAGTCATGAGAGATGGAGAAGACACTTTCTGTACAGTTTTGTACAGCTCAGCTGTATTGTGCCACTGAAAACTCCAAAGAAGTTATTTTTGTCCCACTTAGAAAAAGAGGGATATATTTACCTTTTTTTATTTCCTGTATTATTTTACAATAACAACACTGGAAATTTTATATGATCATTAAGTAGCAGGAAATACTATTTCAAACAGCTCTGAACACTCTTTTGAAAGTCATCTGTGAATCAGATGATTTCACATGATTTCCCATTAACTGTTTGAAACTTTAATTG
Source organism: Ibycter americanus (assembly GCA_035590275.1). Classification (NCBI taxonomy): domain Eukaryota; kingdom Metazoa; phylum Chordata; class Aves; order Falconiformes; family Falconidae; genus Ibycter; species Ibycter americanus. The sequence continues at coordinate 33,396,274 of JAVJGI010000032.1, read as the reverse complement.
AGAGAGAAAATAGCCTGTACTGAGCATATCTTTGCGGGGTAATTATGAGGTCTCATGTGAAAAATGATAAGGACATAAGAAGGATTTAAAATGAAAACCTAATTTAAGCAAAGTAATTCTAGCAAAGATTTTAACACCAATTTCCACAGGTTGCTGCAAACACTGCCAAGTTTGTGCAACAGGATCTTGCTGGAAGGTGCTTATTCTTGTGATCCCACGGTCCTTGTGGCAGGGCTGAGACTTTACCTGCGGAGCTGGGTTTGCGTAGCATTGCAGTGAAAGCATTTTTCACCTAAAGACCACTCCTGATAATTTACAAAAATAAAACACACCATGATGACTCTTTGGCAAATCTATACTCCTTCAAACTAAACAGATATGTGAATATGTGTGTACATTAGACTAAGATTCTTCATAGTATTTTCAGAATTACTAAGACAGCTTTTGAACTCAGGCACTTCTCCAAACTTTACCTTCAACATCTTTCAACACTTAGTTCTGTTAGAAAAGAACAAACACTATTACCATTCTAATGTTGTTAACAGTTTCTACTGCCCACAGCTCAGAGCAGAACTGTCAGGGAAAGCAACAAGAACACTTTACCCACTGTTCTGAACCAGGTTCAGCAGTGCACCACCAGCACTGAACGCAGTTGGTCCCTTTGGTGTAAGCAGTTACCCGGTACTTGGGCCAGGAAGGAGTGTTTACTCTAGGAGGAGAAATGGGTCATCCAAGTCAGGTACATTCTCTGGTGCGAACCTATCAACTTGCAAGGAATGTAAGCAGAGGGCTGTTTCCCTGAGCACAGCGGAAACAAACAGCCACCGTTTGTTCCCGGTTCCTGACCTCCCAATTGCCTGCTGGCCCATGCATCCAGGGAGCCTGGCCCCCCCAGCCCAGCCATGCCAGCCCTCTCCCCATGTCAGGGCCTACTGCCACCACTGCACGCACCCACAGAGAAGCCATCAGCCCCTACGCACACTCTGTGGCAGGAAAACCCTTTGCCCTCCCCAGGTTAGCCTTACCATGGCATCGCCTTGTGCTTGGCAGCCACACGAGAAAGGCAAAGCAAGTGCTCACCATTTCTTATCCCACAAGGTTTAGCAATGCAATAGTACTAAACCCAGCAATGGCACCACATGCGAGCAGTGGCTGCCATCCCCAGTGCCACTACTTCGCCCACGCTCACAATATTCACATCCAAACCATCTGTTGACCAAGCCTGGCCACTGTTAGCATTTTTTCCACATAACGTTCACGAAGTTGCTTCTCCTAAGGATTTTTTTCCTCTTTTATAATAGAATGACTCTATTAGTCTAAAAACAAGTGACCGACAATTACCACAATAATCATGATTTAACTGCATCATATAAAGTCTAAACAGAATGGCAACATCCACTAACCTGCTGGAGGTCTAGGTGGCATGGGCGTCACACACTGAACATCAGGCTAGATGATAGTATTTCGACAACAAAAATTGTAAGCCGTTATAAAGCTCTCTGGCAGACACAGAGCAGTCACAGAGCCCATGAAGTTGCTAACACAAACACTGTTTATAGTGGTGTCTGACTTGGCCCTTAATTATTGCACTCCTAGGATCAACTCATAGCTGGCTCCTGAACCAGACGTAAAACTAGCACCAACTCTTAGGCACCAATGTGTGTTTGTACCCAAGCAAAACTGAGCAGAGTCCCTGCCAGGTAGCTCCCAGGGATATGTCCCTGGACAAAGCAAGGATGATATGTACCACAGAAAGGGAGAGGAGGAGAGGAAAGGAGAGGAGAGAGCTTGCTCAGAGTAACAGCAGTTGCATAAACATGCAGGCCATACCAGTGGCTCTAACTAAACATCTTGGAACAGAAATGCACAGCCCCTTAAACCTTCAAAGTTCTTATAAAGCAGACTTCAAAAGCTAGTTATTCTTAGCATCAGTAAAAACTAACACCCTAACTAGAAAACAGTCAGTTCACACTTAAAGATTTGCAGAAAAAACAAAATCAAATGTATTCAAAGGAGTTTAAGAGAAACCCCTAATAAATACAGGCTAAGTATACCTTAAAAATGCATTATTTACTACTGTAAGAAATGTGGTCTTGAAATACTTCAGTTCTTGGCCTGTCCTGTCTTGTCTTGGGTAGAAAAACTGGCAACATGAGTTTTTACCACATACGATCAATTTGAAATCTGCATCTCTCAAATGGAAAGAATGCCTTCCTCAGAGAGGATCTGTCTTTATGCTTTATTACCTACATTGTTTTAAACACAAACAAGAAAAGGAGCCATTAACAGGCACATTTGCCCTATTTATCCAGTTAGTAAAGCTCAGTGTATTATTTCTAACAAAATCAGCTTTTCATACCCAGGATCTCACAGTGCAAGAAAAGAAATATGCAAGAAATACTCAGTTGTCACATGGAACAATATACTATATATGTAACACCTACAGCACCCTAAACCCAAGTATTTTTCTCTCTCTAAATGTAATACTGATTTGTGTTGTTCTGGCAACAAAATTATTTAACAATTATAACAGTACCTGGCCAGATTTCTACAGTAAGCTTTAGTGGTGTTTCCAATATAAACACTGTACAAGCCCGGTCTATAACTTGGCTCTCAGTCAGTAGCTGAAGGCCTAAACTTGACACACATATTCTTGAAATGGGAATCAATTATGTTTTAAGCAGCTGAACTAAGTAACATGTTTGGCTAACCAAGAAGTTTTAAATCATCTTGTAACTAAAAAAGACTTTGTTTTCATTTGTGCAGACAGAGCAGGAAAGAGGAGGACTTCTCGGAGAAAAAGCTTTACATTTACAAATGATATAACACGGTGTTCATTTAATTCAAATTGTAGACCACTAAATCTTTGAGTCCATGACACGACACATGGATTTCCCTGCTGGTAAATAAAAAAAATAATAGTAATAAAAAAGAAGTCTGCTATGGGGACAGAAAAATAGGGGGAAAAAAGGGAGTAAGCAAGAGAACATTAGCACAGTTTAAAATTACTATCTTTTACTGCAGGAAAATCTTGGAGCCTCTGTTGGACAGTGAGATGTGGAGTACACAGCACCAATGACAGGGTTAGATACCAAAGCACAAGGAGTGATGCACAGTGCAATTCTAAACACCTCCTGTCTGCTAATGACCACACAGGTAGGAGGTCCTCAAATTTTCACCGACAGGGCATCGACTGCCAGATAAATCCTCCCTTGCTCCTAAAGAGCAAAATCTCACCATATTGTATAGTACGTTCTCTTCTCTGACAAATTTTCAAGTTTTTTTTCAATGTTGCGTTCAAGAAAGTTCTTAGATAGGCAACAGCTGCAGGATCAGGTCTAAGATGTTTAGCAGATGTCTACCTGCCCAGGACTCCAGGAACAGTGAGCCCTGAGATGTGCCCTAAAGCTTTTTGCTCAGCACATTCCCTCTTCGCTTCCCATGAACAGTCACAAACTATGAAAGCTGAAATAAAATCAAGCCTGTAATTTTAGGCCACAAACTGCCTCCAGTGCAAACCTTTTTGTTTGAGAACTGACTCCCACTTTTGTAAGATCATACCCTCCAAAGATCCTTATTAAAGTAATATAAGAAAACGTTAAGAGAGAGGAACAACAGTTTCTCAGGAAACTTATGATGGACATGGAAGGAAAAACATATTTCTCTGATCTTCCAGAGACATATTAGTGTGTTGATAAGAGGAACACTATGGGACTGGAAATTAATTTCATCGTCCTGAGTATTCTGGGCGGTATGCAAGCTAAATGAAAGATGAAAAAGACACAGAAGAGGTAACATGAGAGCAAGAGCACAAAGCAAAAGAAAAGCAATAAAGAAAATCAAAAAGCACGTACATCCTAAGGCATGAAAGCTACTCACTATCCAACAAGTATGCCTTTCATGTTCAGTCAGTGTGACGGAGGACTAACTAAAACACAAAGGCCCCTTCTACTTAAACGTCCGGCATACAACAGATTGGGAGAGAGTACTTCCTCAAATCATCACAGTTCATTAAAGGCTTTCGATCAAAAAGGAACAAGGAAAAATTGTGGCTAATCCAGGAAGAAAGAAGAGAAGGAAAAAAAAAACCCAAACCACCAACCACCCCACCACAAACAGCATCACGCCAAGTAGTGATTTGTCTTTTGATCAGGAACAGACACCAGTGAAAAAAACTGGATAGGTACATCAGGTCCCAAAATACAAGATAAATCCCTATCCTGGGTGGACTGCACCAGTTTCTTATCAACACCTAAAAATGTTTCATCTTTCTTTAGATTCCATCATACCAAAGAAGAACTACAGGGTATTAAAATAATTAATCAGCCCTACTTTACTTCATGTCCTACATTAAAGTAGAACATTCCCTCTACAACATTTATTTTCTAGCCTCAGACACTGAAGAAGAAAAGCAGGAATGTGAATGTAATGCGGTGGCATTTGAAGATAATAAAGCACAGAAAAAACTGCTGGGAAGCAAGTGCACCTTCCACAGAAACTCACTCCTTAGCTGCAAAGGGGGGAATCAAAAAGTGAACAGCCCTTGTTGGTCAGCTAATCTTAGCAGTGAAGAGTGGAGATTTTGCCTCAAATCTCGGTAAAGATTAGCAAGAAAGATAACCCAAGGTCTATTCTTCCCAACAGCAACTCCATGGGATACAAACTGGTATGCCAGGGTACCAGACTGCTGACTACGTCACAGTAATAAGTCACTGCTCCTATGGAAGTTCATCAGACATAAATAAGGAACCCCTAACAGTGAAAAAACAGTGCCTTGGGGGAAATCAAAACCACTTCTTGTGATCCATTGAGGTAATTACACAAACCAAAACAAACAGAAGCTGACTTGCTTCAGCTCCAGCAAAATAAAACTTCCCGTTTAGCAAGGTACAACTTTAGTTACATTCTGGTCATCCTGAAGTCCCTGGCATCTCTTTACCAGTAAAGAAGAGAAGTTACCATCATTTCCCTCCCTCCCTCTGCCCAGAACCGTCCTTTTGCCTCCCAGGGCATTCAGAGCAGTTTTATGGTAATTCCAAGGACCTTCAATTTCCAGTGCATGCCTTTGAACACTGCACTTTCAACATCGTACGTGACTGTGTTCCTTGCTGTTGCAATGGATTAATTGATTCATCAGCGATGACAATTCAGGGAGATGCACACACAAGGCAATCGCAAGAGACATCAGACCAAGAGATTGCCAATTCATCGCCAAGCACTGACCAGAAGAAAATGAAAGACTACAACCGAGCTTAGCTTTAAGTCTCTTTGCAAAGATTCTCAACACAAACGTCAGCCTTGCCACAACACTGCATCAGAGGATATTAATGCTAACAAGAACAGACCCACTATCTGTTATTTTCAAAAAAACCAACACCAGAGGGACAACCTCGCCTGTCTTACTGTAAAACGTCACATTATCACTGCCCTCCTAGGATTCCTTGGATCCTTCTAATGGCCCTACATCCTAACAAAGCCATAAAATTATTACTCTGGTAAGAGCAGATGACACTTCCCCACTCTTGCAGTAAGAATTGCAAGTTAGAGGAGTATGCTCTGCAAAGGCTGCAGGCAGAGAGAGGATCACTGTGCCGGAGAGCATTCTTGATGCAAGCGGCGAAGGTCCGTGGAGAAACAGGAAGGCCCGTTGTGACCCTCCTTGCAGCCTGGTCCACACTCGGTACTGAATTCTCTTTTTAAAGACAGCAGTCACTGCTACAAGTATGACCTCAAAAACTGAAGTACATGCAGAGTAACACCTACAGGTCCTACATTCTCAGTGCATGGTGTGTTACCAGATCACACCTCTCCCAGAGCTTCAGAGCAAGAAGATCAGACTGAGATGGAAGGAATGCCCCCTAAGTAGAACAAAATCCTGAGCAGGTTTTTAATATAGTTTGCATATACCTATAACGATAGAAAAAACATCAGACCGAGGGAGGGAAAACATGACACTAGTTAAGACAGGAGTTGATTTGGTAAGCTGTTTTACTCACATCACTGACCCAACTAACAGGAATTAGTCAGAGCAGTAACAACTGCACTTCCATCTAATTTTATAGGTTCAGCAATCTTAAAAACTAACAAAAATACAGCTGTACGGCTATCAGTGGTGTTTCATCTCAAGATTGAGAGAGGTCACAGCAAAAGCTGTGTCCATTTCTAGGTCAATATCACACCACACGTTTGATCATGCGCACAGTTCAGGTACTCTGCTGGAGGAATCAGACAAGGGTGAATATAGGGACCTAACTGGCAACTCTGGAAGACTTCACCATGACAGGACAGTACAAAGTCAATTGACTTGCCAACTAAACAGTAAATGGGAAATGTGCCTGCAAGAACAGTGAAGGTGCTAATAAAAATGTTTACTGCAGATCTGTCACAAAAAAATCCCTTTCTCCATCGCTGCAGTGAGAGAATTGCTTGAAGAAATACTAATCCTGCAAGTACGTATTTGCAGGTTGAGCTACAAAGCCCAACGCAGAAAGAATCTTCCTGACGTAATTTTGACTTAATTTGTTCCCCTTTGGATTTGTTTCATATTGAGACTCAATGAAAAAAAGCTCATCAATGCTGACTTTCTTGGGTGTTACAGACTGCACAGTGCTTCTTCTTCCGGCTATCCTTCCTCTTGAAAACAGGCTCTGGATTTCCTCAGGAACACCGACGTTGCCAAACGCATTTAGAGAGAACCCCACCTGCCAAGATTCAAACATGGGCAACCTTTGCCCCTTAACAATACTCACTCAGCACCTAAAGTGCTGAACGCTTCTGACACTTAAAGATCCCTCTGTTTGGTTTCTAAGACTACAAACCTGTGGTACTGTTTCTGGTTCAGAAACTTCATGGCTAAGGCACATTTCTTCTATGGCCTTAATTTTATTTTTTTTTTACTTCAGTTTAACACAGGTGGAACTCCAAAGGTAACAGAAGATTACAACAATACATACAAAAATATGTTAACACGTAGCTACAACTGGCAGAGGAAAATGCTTGTTACCTAGTTTCACCTGAGAAAAATTGGAGTTTTGTCTCATTTTGAAGATGATGAACCTTCTCACAAAACTGAGTATCTCCAGCAATCTGTATCAGTAGAAGAGCCATTCCTCACTTGAAAACTATTTTGGTGAATCTTGGTCTCACTCTTCACGTAATAACAACAAGTGATAGCAAACCCAGCATCCCAATGATCAGAGATGAATAATTACATTTATGAAAACCTGTTCTGGAAGACTTTGCTGCATTTTAATGATGTACATCTCTTTCCTGATGGTGAATAAACTGACCAGATTAGCAATAGTTTATCTGATTTTACTTGGCTAACCAATCATTTCAAGAAGAAAACAGCAGACAAAACACCTCTGCACGGTGTTTACCAAGAGTGTTAATTTGAAATAAGTAATGTCAAGTTTTGTGGTAATTTTTGGAAATGCATGACAGCCAAATACACAGGTACACTTAACATGCCTGACCACAAACATACTTCTCCTTTCCAAAACCGCTCCAGGACAGAAACTTTCTCTGTACAGCACAACTATTCTGCCTTTACATGCCAACACCAATAACTCAACAATGTTAAAAAATTTAAATGACATTTTTGGAAACTGTATTTCAGGACCTGTACATGGTGGTACTGTTCTATTCCAGTAACATGAGGTGAACATTAGGACATTACATATGGAGAAAAAGGCATCTAAATCCTACTTTTAAGTTATCAAACAAAATGGCAAACTTCCAAAATACTATGTGGCTGCCAAATTGGACCTTCACGGTAGTATTTCCCTGTAGTATTCTTTGTCTGACCAGGCAACGCCAAGCTTGATGGCTTCCATATGGGTGAGATGTGCTTTTAACGAGCACACATGTGAATTCATGAAGTACCTGCTGGGTGCAACAGGAGCAAGTTAACACAACTGTTTGAGCGTCAGACAAAGTGATCCTGTTCCAGCTATCCGCAGCAAGCATCTTGTGATACACAGTAAGCCCTCTCTGTCAACACAGTCACGTGTGATGGCTTCTTGAAGAGATGACGAAGATTAGCAGGGTTTTCCAAGTTGTGAGTTTACTACTGATTAGGTCATTAGGTTGCTATACACAGAAGTGAGGCTCTACACGCAAAACATCGTGCAGGACCACGGCAAAACCGCCGTATCTAAAAGTCTTACCTATAATCACACTACAAGCAAACAGACCGAAAGGCACCATATACGCCAGAACAAAATACGAAGCGCTGCAGCGAGCGAGCTCGGTACTCTGAATCAAATTACACCGATCGCTGAAAGATTCTCTCCAAAATGAATGGTCCCTTTCTGCTGGAGTTATGGAGAAAATGATAGTCTACAGGTATGCACCTAACCCTCAGGTAGTAAACCTGCCTGTGCTTTAGAGAGAGGGGAAGAGACACAAGGCACAGTTTAGAACAAAAGCTGTAATCACTTATTTTTTTATGCTTGTGCATCAAGTTGAATATTTGGAGCTGGTATAAAGATCCGCTAAGTGAGTGTGCATCTCAGTCACCTCACAACCTGACTCACACGCGTTAGTTTGGGAGCTCGCCGATCTTCTCCCATGAATAGCAGTAATTTGAGCGGAATTTTCCTAAACCACCACCAGATTGCAGAAAACCACTTTCACTGACTACGCGCTGCTCACCTCGGGGCGGGGGAGGGAAGCTTTTTAGCTTTGTTTTTCCACAGAAACGGGCTGTAAAGGCGCCTTACCTGTCGGGCGCGCCGGTCCCGGCCCCGCGCGCCGCTGCCCCCCCTCAGGAGCCGCCAGGCGGGCGGGA
>JAVJGI010000032.1:33314236-33386578 GCA_035590275.1 Ibycter americanus | reverse complement strand
GCCGTGAGGCGGCCGCGCCATGGGGAAGGGCGGGCGCTCTGCAGGAGGGCTGGGGGCTCCGCTATGAGGGAGGTGACCCCAGGAGCCATGGCGACAGAGGCGCCTCACGCAGCCGAGGCCTGGGCAGCGGCCCTCTCGCTGAGCACGGGGCAGCGCACCTCGCCCGGCACGGCCGCTCCCGCCATCGACACCTTCCGCAGGCACAAGCCCACCCGGCGCCACTGCAACGCAGGGTGACCACAAAATAAAGCGGGCCTCGAGTGAACCCAAACGCGCCATCCGAGGTTAGCAGGCACGACGGCCCGCGATGATCTCGTTCTAATTGTATTCTCCATCAGAAACGTACCTAACAAATCACAAAGCATCCAGACGGGTAAACCGAGGCCTGCCCTCGCGGCGGGAGTCACCCTCCTGTGGCAAAGCACCATGTAATGGCGGCTGGGCGGGCGCGGGGCCTGCGCTGTCGAGCGCAGCCGACATCCCGACACAAGGAAAGTATTCCTGCGAGTCACTATCAAACTAATTTTCCCTTCCACAAAGCATCCATCCATAAAAATGTTTCGCTCTGTTAGTCAGCACTTACTTCAAAAAAATATAATAGATTCCTCTCCTGGAAAACTCATTTCCCCTTAGCATAGTTACTTGCAATGTCATTTACAACACAGTAAATCTAGCTCTTAGTATTGTCATCATTGCTATAAATGAATAAAGAATAATTTAAATATTTGTATCCATTTTTAGATCCAAGGCTGACCACAAAGGACAGGCAAAAGAGAATCCAAATCTGAAAAATAGTAGTCTTAAAAAGGAAATTGGAAACACACTTTGAGTTAAACTGGGTATATCTGACTAGGTTCTTATCAGGAAAATCTAATTCTGGATGATAATTCTTGACTAGATTTCAAGTGCCGCTTTAGAGACAGGCTTACCAGTTACAGGGAAAAAAACCACCCACAAAACACGACCAAATCACAATAGTGTTTTTAGAAACTGCTTTAGTCCAAACCAAAGCTAGCAAATTAAGGCTACAAAGAATCCTGGACCTCCGTTACTTCTAAAATTAATTTTAAAATTACTGAGCAAACAATAATCAAAGTAGTTTTGTGTGTGTTATTAAAGAATTTGTCAGGGGCTGACAAACTTCGCTTCAAGGGCTTCCTTTTCCCTATTTGTTTTGAACAGGTGATGTTCTTCCTCCTGCAATATTTGCATTATATTTAATGATTTTTTGGAAATCAGAGGTGTGAATGGCATTTGGAAATGGTTCATGTATTTGTCACAGGAGAACTTGAGAACTGCCAAATTCAGTCTGTTCTGAAAAATACTAGCTTAGCCCTAATAGTTAAACCCAGAAACAGGGGAAAACTATTATAACAAATTATTAGTGTGAGACCTGATCTGAAGAAAATTTCATAGTCTTAGAAAAACAAGATTTTCATAGGTCACCATCCTTTGAGAAAGGTAACTGAAAAGTAAGTACATACCTGCCATTGTTTTTGAAATTTCAGATGAAGACTTGCTTCTTAAAATGATGAAATACCTTTTCCAGCACAAGCTGCGAGTATAGGCTTCTTAAGTCCTAAGGATTTACAAAGTTTTAATCATGCTACCTATAAAATTATCCTTGGAAGAGATAAAAAAGTTATGAGCAAAAAGTCTGCTAGTGACTATTTACAAACTGATTTTTAGATCAAGCTATGAAATTGAAGTCGGGATACTAAATACCATCTCATCAAAACCTAGCTGAAGCATATCATAAAGTATGTGATGTAAATTATTCTGGGACCATGAAGAAGATCGCTCTGCTAGGAATACTGAAACACATAACTATCTCCTCAGAAATAATTGCCAGATTAAGCTATTACAGTAGAAATTATATATCTGCTCAAACATCATACAGTTTAGTGAAGCTAATGAAGTAGTGAAAGCAGAGTAATTAATTATACCATTAGTTTTTTCAGTTGGAAGATGGACACTGGTTCACCTGTGTGCTGCTAATTAACCCTACCCATAGCAATTACCTTCTCAAAATCTGCCTGCCTTTCTTCTTTAATAGGCTGCAGGTGTATCTGAATGGAAGCCATGAAAAGTTAAAGGGCACTGCTAAAAGAAAGAATTCAGAAATGAATAGTTTGATATTAATAGCAAAAATAAAATTACTGCAGTATTAGCTGAAATAGTTCCAGAGAAATGTAAGCATTTTTCTTGCTTAGAGATACATATTTAAAAGATTGTATTTTGTAGGTAAAAGTATCCATCGCCCCCCCTGCCCTCTATTCACATTTCATTCTGTTTACAGGTAGTTGACCTTGCACAGGTAGATTAAGGAATTGCCTGCAGAAAAAGGCAACTACAAAGTCCTGCGGGAAGAGAGCAGGAAAGATCAAAGAAACTGCCATGTGTCTGTGGAGGTGGTCCATGCAAAGGACCAAGGAGGTAGGCCATGCCTCACCTCATATGACAACCAAAATCAGCCAAACAGGCATCAGCACCAATAACCAATTTGACCAGAGGAAATATTCCCTCCTGAACCCAGATGTCATCCCTGTTTTGAACTACAATACACCCTCAAAGGTACCTGGAGAATTAAAATAGAATTTTAAATAAAAGAACAATCAAAATTAGCCACCGATAAAGTAAAATGCCGGAGTCCTTTGGAATCCCCACTCCACCCCCGAGCATCAGTGGGCACATTAATACAGCGTAGAGGTTATGCAAGCCAACAATCTAGCCTCCTTTGAACCGCCAAAAATTTACCAATGCATTAGATATGCAGTTCTCTCATTTGACAAGTTAAACTTCTGCCTTTGGGAAATCTCCCGTTTTACCATACAGTTTCTGCCAGAAGTACCAAAACACCGGGCTAGTAGCATGGGTTACTGTCCTCTGTGCCGGTTTTGGCCAGTGCTCCTTCAGGTCAGCTGTCACTGCTCTTGCCTGCATTCTTTGTAACTGATAATACTTTGCACCGGTGAGAAGAAATTGTGTGAGATTAAGGAGCCCTTGCTAACCTATGCTGTGAGAACTGATGCAGGTTAGGGAATCCTCTCACAAGCCTCTGTGCTGCTGTATCCACAGGAGTGGGAAATGCCTTCAGGAAGATGCTGTGATGGTGCATGCAACCAGGATGAAATGCAGGTGGTAACAGTCTTCACCCAGCTGTATCCAGGAGAGCAAGAGAACAGCGAGCCAATGCATGTATGTGTCTTCCTTGAAGAATTTCATCTGGTTGGTTACAGGCCATCCTTCTATATGCAGATGCTGGATGCATATGTTTGCATGACTATACTGTTACTCTCTGTTGCTTTCAAAGGAAAGCCCTACATGCTTTGCGCTCTATAAACAGCGTTCAGTTTTCTAATGCCCTTTCATTATGTTTCAAAATCGCTGCAAAAGCAAAAAGCACTATTTAAAAAACATCAGGGAAGTATAGTGATCTGCAAATGTAACTTCGGTTCCACTGCTGACTTGATGCTATTACACAGAGAAGCCACTTTGCAGTAATTTAATTTAGTTCACTAAATTCCTTGTTAATTAAGTGTAATGTACCCATCCACAGCAGTTGCTTTTGTACCTCTTCTAAGCTGAAGATTAATTTACACATGCTTCTGCAGCTTTGAAGTAATACAAGCCATATATATTTTTTCATTTTTACGGGATGAGAGTCTTAAAACACAATGCTATCACAGACATTTTTTCTGAATTAAAGATGCACTCAGGCACAATTGTCCACGTTCAAAAGTACAAACAAGTTCAGATCTGTGCAGGTAAAATAAAAGCCAAGATTTAGAACATCTGGATCTCAAAGGCCCATCTGATGTTCCCAGGTATATGAGGTACTAGAAATGTACCTGTGAGCTCTTAGACAAGTGGTTTCTTACGTGAAAAAGAAATTTAAGTCATTTTCTAAAACCCAAACCCATGCAATTGGTATGTTTCCTGCAGTGAGGGTGTGGAATCCATCAGTCACTGCAAATTCGAAGCCTCCATAAAAATCCCTGATTGCTAGCACCACTTCATGTGAACAAAGTGTAAACAATACCATTCTCTTCAGTCTGTATTATGGCCTCTGTTTCAAGCTCTAGCTGCTCCTTTTGTTTCATTAGGAAACATGTTTTGAAACCAAAAGACAGACTCAGTTGTCAACACCCGTGATTAGTTCAGCGATGATCATCTAGATACTCGTCGTTTATCTCACAAATGTATGTTGCCTCCAAAATATACCAGAGATGCCAAAAGAAGTCCCTTTCACCGTCTTTCTAACAAATACGTTTGGTATTCTCAGCATAACATTTCATAGTGCAGTAGCAGTGTGGATCATTAAGAAACAAACGGAATTTCCTATCAAATTACTAACCTAGAACAGCACAGTAAGCAACTGACACCTTCAGTATTCTGATGAAGCAAAAGCTTTGTAACCCTGCTCTGCAGCTACTGCACAGTCTCAGGCTTTGCTTCTTCCACAGGGTTACAATTCACTAATTAACCATCAGAATAACTCAGCATGTCTAGACTGCAATTTTGTTGAGTCAGGTATTGTGACATGGTAAATCCTCCCAACTAACTGCTAAGCTCCTTCTAATACCAGAGATATTTTGATTAATGTTTCATTCTCCAAGCACTTAGGAATTGCAGTAATATAGGATCAGACTTCAGGTCCATCACATCATGTCCCGGCAGTGCCCGTCTTGTCGAAGAGATGCCAGATGGGCAACAGATTGCTTCAGAGATCACAACAGCCACACGCTTCATTCAGAGCTGCATTGCCGATAAAGTTATTTTCACTTGGCTCAGAATCCTTTGCAAGAGCCTTATCTGTGCTGTACGTAGCTCACATTCACTGGAATCTGTCAGGTACTGCTGTGTATGACCAAAAATGGGATGTTTCTTTACTCCTGAAACGTTCTTCCATACAGACACAAAAACACTTCAAGTGACTTTGCCCACAGCTGAACATCTTCTTTTTAGGTGGAACCTGATAGCTATTAAATCTGGTATACCACTGCTCCTAAGTGAGTTAGGAATGATGGATTATCTCACTAACAGACTGGTTAGCAGCTTCTCCTCAGTTTCCATTCTGTAACACAGTGGTCTGCAAATAAACAGTAAAAAGATAAAAGAGGGAAGAGCTGTAACTTACAAAGAGAGTAACTATTCTGAGGAAATCATTACACTGAAATGTAACGGTCTATTTTGGGAATCGTGGTCTTTGCAGTAGAATTTATAGCCTTTGTTGCCTAATGCATATAATTAGCAAATCTGTGTGAAGGTTATATTTAAAGACAGCAAAAAAAGAGTAAATCTCAAAACAAACCACCACAAAACCAACCCAGCTTCTTGAATAACAACTGAGAACAAAAGAAAAGAAGATGAAACAAATATTATAGTACAGTTCTCTTCAAGAAATGGCCCTAGAGGCCAATATATTCACAGGGAAACCTCAGCAATGCTTTCTCTTAAAACACCACCTTCCCTGCTATAAATCACCATTCTTCCCAATAAATAAATACATACATAAAATGAGGCTGTATTTTTCCTCATTCAGAGTCAACTTCAAATTTAGTAATAACTTACTGGCTGAAAGTACATTTTGGCAATTTTAGTATTAAAAAGAAATAAAATGTTCCTTGGGTTTCTAGCAGAAGCAGGTACAACCCCACATTCCTACACAGAGTATTTTTATTGGCTAATCTGTTAATGTGATGCAAATTGTAGTTTCAAATCCTTCTGTCTCAGATTCTTTATAAGTGCCTATTTTCCAGGAACTGCAAAGTGATAATTGATAGTTCACAGGAAATTGTGAAATGATTTCACATAAAAAAATAGTGAAATCATAATACTGAATTTAAAGCATTCACTAGGGCACATCGGTGCATCGCCATTACTATCTCATTTACAGCCCCTACGGATCTGGCTAATTATAAACTTGAAGAAAATCTTTAACATGATTAACTGAATAGTTAGTACGTACTGGGAGTGAATAGGCTTCTTACCAGCAATTTGTTTTGCTGTGATAAACCAGTCAGTGATTTATCCCTGCCAGCAGAGGTTGGAATTTGAAACGCCCCCACAATATTTTGTCCTTAAAAATGCTGTAACTTGTTAAATACGGAAAACTGGCATAAAGGATTTAATGCAAGCTAAACTTTCCCAATGCGTTCTTAAAAAAATTTATGAGACTTTAAAATGTTCTGCCATTCAGTTATAAAAAGGTTTCCATGGAAACTGTCATGCAACATGACTTTTTGCTATAAACACACTTACTGAAGTGTCTAACTTCTACATGTTCATTCTGTTTTCAGGGGGAGCAAAAAAAAAAAAAAATATCCACCAACCACCCTATCCTCTTCCTGTTTTCCAGGTTCTCTGGCTGAGGTTACAGTACTAACACATTTTGACTTGTTTATAGAGATTTCCTTGGTTAAGCTGCAATGGAAATACACACTTGAAGCGGTTATTATAATTTTGCAGGAATTAGATCATGTAGGTTAATTCCTGAACCTTTAATCTCTCCCAATTGCATGTGATTTGCATACATTATGCCAAGAGAACTGATATTGGGAGCAAATTAATTGTTGAAGTGTCAGAAAGTTGGAAAACTGAAAATAACTATACCGAAACCTTTTGACCAAGTTCCCAGTTTCCTGCAGCTCTCAGTGCCAACCTATCTCAGAGTGTCTGTCTGATTCCGTTACTTCTAGCTGCAGTTTTAAAATTAGAAAAATCCATCAGTGTTGTCCAAACTGGAAATATCTGGCAATCTAATCCAAGGCTGGCCCGTTGTTCAACTGGTGTGATAGTGCGTGGGTTTGAGGCGGAGAGACTGCCAGCTTTAGGAGTTTGGCATGCTGTGGCACCACCTCCTTCTCTGCGTTTTTTTATGCGGACATACTGCTTGTAAGAAGTGCCAACTTGACAGTCTCGGTGGCTGAGGTTGCTCCCTTTATCCATGGAGTAGCTGTTGTACTTGCGCCCTCACATTTTGGTGCCAGGTGGAGGGTGGGGGAGAACGGTTCCTGCACTCTGCTTTTTGGCCAACGGCTTCCCTTCCTTGCTATCACTGTTTTTATTCCATTAGTGGCAGTAACAGTGGAGAACACTTGTTCAGGCAGTGCTCCAAGAAGCTGATGTTTTTGCCAGTGTCAGCTATAAAAACGTAGAATAAAATGGAACAAAATGTAATTGTTACTGCTGGCTCCCCGCTTCGGCAAGCAGTACCATCTACTGCTACTGCTAGTGAAACCAGACCAGGGACAACAGCAGGGTATTTTTTCCACAGTATTTAGACGAGGCCACTATGATTCACCTGTTAGCTGAAGGTGAAACTTCCAGATCCAAAAAATGTTCCGCCTCTGCCACTGAATTCGTGCGTCTCTTCTGCTCAGGCCACTGCTATTGCTAACTGGTACCAGCTGTCCCTTTCTGATGGGCATGGATGTGCTGCATTACAAAAGTCTTGGTTAAACGAGAGTACATCTCATTATTTGAAGGAAACTTGTACTTCAGACATTTATTTTCCCTTAATATATTAGTAGATCAACTGTCCACTGAAGACCTCGCAGGAAGTTTGCAGAAGAGGTAGACATGGTTAAGCCTTTGCCTGCAATGGTGCAGGCAACCAGTAAGCGCATGTTCTAGTGCAGGCTGCCACGCCAAGTCGGTAAGTCACTTTGGAAACTCCTGTTCACACAGAGCGTTAGGTATGCTCTGGATTTCTGCCAGTTTGGGCTCCTTTGGGTTCCCAGGCAGAGGATCTGCATGCCCAAACCTCAAAAAACACAATCCAAAGCAGGCGATACAAACGGTACAGAGGCAGGGAAGCATCAGGCTTTTCTACAGAGATAAACCGGCAGCGTTTCTGCGCATGCACTGGCAAACATACCAGTTATGTTTGGCACTTCACTAACAAGGCAGCGTTGGAGGACTTCACTCTTGGACTTGACTGTCTAAATTCCACTGTAGCCTTGGCTTCAGAAATGCAAGCCCTTCTGGGCCAAGGTCCTTCTGTGACTCACTTCAGAGCACATAAAGTAGAGAAAATAATTACCTCTCATCACGCAGAAGCGCTGCAAATAAGTAATATGAAAAGCTCTACGGCACTTACACTACTTTTTTGTAGTTGGGGTCCGTGGCAAAGAGGGGATTGTACAGCAAAACAACCTGACAGTTACTGAATTAACTGCTGTAGGAATTAATATTCCAAACATCACTGAAAGCCTAGTGCAGGCTCCTTTGAAAATCCCAGCCATAGCTGGGATTCTCTTTCAAAAACAAATGAAATGGGTGGCTAAGAGCTATGAACACTGCAAATTAATCTTTACACTTGCATACAGCCTCTTGGATTACCTGCACTCTCTTAACTTGATCCATGATTTCTGTATCCTATTTTTTCCCCCTTTTCCACCCTTGCTGCCAGCTTACTAGCATAATTTGTACTCTGACAAACACACTTTCTATCCTCATCACCATTTCTGGGTCACTTTGCAGAAAAAAAAACGCCTTTGAAAGCCAGAGATCTCATTTTGACCAGTTATAGTCACAACTGCTGCTGCACATGCGAACATCTCATGAATTCTCATCAGTCTTCTCTCTCATTGCCAAGGGCAAGGGTAAAGATAGTATTTCATGGCTTAAGTGCCCTTGTAAAAATGTTCATGGGCAAACTGTAACATACTCTTCTTTCCAAATCATGTTTCTATCAAGGCAATAGCATAAACAAACAAACAGCCTCAATTAATTTTCAAACAATATATTCTGAACATGTAAACAGCTTGTCTCTCTGGGCAGGCCAGCTGGGTTACTTGGATGGAGGACCTGCTTGTTACAGTTAGGAAAAATCAATCCACTTCACAGCGCTCAAATGCTGAAAGCATTGAGTCAATTTAACATCAGTAAATGCAAACCAAAGGCAATACTAATTTTCGTTTCAAAAGAACTTTTTCTAGAAGAATGAAAGAAAACCTACAGGAAATTAATACAAGTTTCAAAAAAGAAACAAGTGGAAAATGAATGGCCATAAAGTCTACCAGTTACAGGCAGGGAGGACACGGGGTCTGAGTCCAAGTCAGGCAGCTAACTGCTCATTTTATGATCCTGTTCCTCAGTCAACACAGTAAAATAATAATGGGGAGGGAAGGCCACGGCAGCAACACGTGCAATAAAAATGGAAGAGCTATCATGCAGCTTCTTAGAAACTTCGATTACATCCATTGTCAGGTTTTCTTTTAAATGAACAATAACACCTTTAGCAGCATTACATTTATTCCTGCTGGGACAAGGTTAGCTGTTAGCATCTGAAGTGGTGATTTGGCACACCTCTAGATCTGTCTTTTTTCTGCAATTATTCCTTAATAGCAAGAGCTTTGGCTCTTCTCATTACTTCAAGTATAAACAAGGTTGTCCGGACCCCACAAATCAAGAACGGTTTGTATGTCCCAGAACAAAAGTGATGAGGCAGCAGTGAGGTGCAGCTCTACAAAAGCTTTTAAAGGTAAAAGCAAGGGGGTTTGATTGCTGCCACTTCTGATAGCTGTTTAAAGAGAGGTGTTCTGCGGCACTTACCTGTATTTCTGGCAGGGCTGCAACAGAACGCTGCAAGCAGTTTCTGCCCAGCACGTACTGTGAAGAACAACAACAAAAATCTCTCCACTGAAATGGTACTGTAGTTAAGAAAATAATTAATGTTATGGCATTTTACAAGGTACGTGCTTGTTCATGTTACTTTCCGATACATTTTGAACAAAAGTGATTTCACCCACTATAAAAACATAGTACAGAATATGCCAGTGTAGGTTAATAAATGCATACACACAAGCTGTGTTTAACACTGTGGTTTAATTAGAGCTGAACTTAATGACTTGCCTCTCACCACAAATGTGCTCCATGGCCTTATCTGGTTTAAATTAATATCAGCACCAGAGCAGGCAGGCAGGCAGGTGCAGATCAAGCCAAAGGTGTGCTTTTCTTTCTTTCTGTTTATATTATTTTATAAGCAAGGAAACTGTTGTAATGTTGCTTGACAAATTACAACTGGGGAGCAAATACTCAAGTTCAAGAACTTCTGCTGCATAGTGAGATTCCTTCACATGTATGTGGATGGGCCAAATACAATTCAAATTCCACTTTACAAGTCATTAAATCCTAGAGACACTTTTGTCACGTGGCAACAGCTTTTGGTTGAATTCCAGCTTCCACATTACATTCAGAGTCGAACACACACAGTCCTAGCTAGAACTTCCAATCTGATTTACCTCTGAATTTTAGTGAGAACACCTTTATGAGTTCTATAGGACTAGGAAATCAACAAAGTATCACGTTCGCTGTTTCACTTAAACTGTTATTAAAACTTACATACAGTTGGACAGTTTCAACACTGAAAGCTATTTTCCCATCATGCTTAAAAATTCTGCTTCTTGGCTGTTTATGTTGTTCTTTGGTCTAGCAGTAATAACAAAATAATGCATTTTCTTCTAAAGGCAAACCTGATGAAACAGCCAGTTTGTCCATTATCCAAACCCCAGCATTATTTGGGATTCAAAATTAGAAATGCTAGTAAGTGGCTCTACAGATTGACACAGAAACTGTTACAGGGCGTCAGACTCGGACCTTTGAGAGCACAAAGCAGTGCTTAATAGATTTCTACAGCTGTCTGGTCAGCAAAAACCCACAACCCAATCCTACACTAACACAGCAGAATGGCAAATCTAGTGCAACCGAGTTTTCAGGTTTTCAGTAGCACGTAAGAAAGAGAAAATCTACACCAATCATTGGCTTTGGCGAGTCTATGCAGTGGCTGACCACTTCCAGAAATGTTCATTTCCCAAATAATGACCAACAGACAAAGGAAAAAAAGCTTTAAAAGTCAATACTGTCATTTACATGTAAAGTTTAGACCTTTCAAGATTGTTGATAAAAACTATAGGAACCTGACCAAATGTTTCATGCCTGTTATAGCACTCACTCAGCCAGAAAATTAAAGGAAACCGAGATAGAACATTTCAATCTAGCCAGTTATCCACAGAACTATACTTTATATACAGTTTATTTCACTAGAGATTTTAATTTTATACATAGTATAAAGGGGTATCCTGATATCACACATAGAGTTATTTTACCGTACTGTTTAAGAACCAATTTTTTACATTTTACAGTATTAAGTACCATATTAATTAAAACAAGTGATTTTTTTAAAAAAACTACATATAAATGGATGTTTATCATATGCACAGTGCAAGAATGGTTTTATATCATTGTAATCACAAAATGTGAATCTAAAATACAACACTGTGATTTAAAACTAATTTATAATTATGATGCCCTGTGTTGTAGACAGATTGATTAATCTGTGTTTGAATTACCAAGCAATGTTAAATTCCAGACAAACAGCAGCAGCAGCTTATAATTATGATTTCAAAGAGATATCTTCCACAGTAACCCAAGTTTTACAATACACTGGTTTATCCCTACTTCCAATCTTGACAGTGTCCTAAGGAAACGGAAGAATGGCACAGATTTCATTTGGAATTATCTGGTAACTAATGCTAAATAAATTCTTTATTACTTTCACACAGGAGACCTTTAAGGATGATCAAAGAGGTAAAGATGGAGAGGTTTATGGGCAGAATTCTCAGAATTTCAGTAATGGAGTACAGGATTTCTCCTCTGCAAACAGGAAGAAAATACTGTAATATAAATCAGGTTGTAATATTTACAGAAAACAATTGTGGAAAAGAAAGCATTCATAATGTAAACACATCAGAAACGACTTCTTCATTTTCCCTTTTGCAGAGTGGGGCAGTGGATGAATATCAACTAATAAGAAACAGATGTCTTCCTCAGAAGAACCACTTCACCATCACAGAATATATGTGGTAGTTGTTGAGAATTGCTAACATGTTTTCTCCCCTCCCTCCCCCCAAAATTTCAAGTTCAATAAATAGTAGAAAAATAATCCTTTACTTAAAAATCTTGAGATGCATTGTCCCAGGTTCCATACAGCAATTGTCAGAGCAGTGAACTTTCCATGCGCAAAACAAACCGCAGAGAAACTAACAGCCTTTCCCCCCTGCCACCTCTCTCTGGCACTTTTTTAGTCTTCAGCTGCAGAGATTTCTGCTCTTCCAGTTAAGGAAACCAAATCATCTCTGGCTCTTTTAAGCGCTCTCTCTCTCCTCTGGGCTCAGCATAACAGGGCTTCCAAAGCTTCAGCTGCTGTATAAACTTGCGTCCCTGTTTCTGGAGATCTAACGTGCCTCCTGCTCCATTTTATTAAATGTTATGTCAGGTCCATTCATCAAGCACGTTTCCCTTCCATTTCAGAGCCAACCTTACATTTAAAAAAAATGTAAAGCTTTTATGCCTAAGTTTACTCAGGAAGTTAAATCGTTCCTGGTGAAAAGCACAGAAAGCAAGCTGCCCGTTGCTGCATGGATCATTGTTCACAAGTTATGTTTCTTTTGTCGTTGTTCATTAGCATTCTGCATCCACAGTGTGTACCGTGACTGCAGCCTGTAAGTGGTGGCTGTGGTGAAGAGTTGGGTGGTGCAACCGGTAGTGGTGAAACTTGTGACTCAACAGGGCAGCTGTCTGAGGTGGTGTGTCCAGGTCTAAGTCTTCGTCGTGGTTTCCAACATCAACACCAGCTGACAACGGGTCGTTATTGCATGGAGGGTTTTCACTGTCTTCTTGAGGGCTCATAGTGCTGTAGCCTAGAGTATAATATATATATAATAGAATAAATATATATAAATATATCAAATAAATCAGCAGGACGAAGAATTAAAAGCAAGATGAAGAGGTCAATATTCCACGGTGCTGACTGCTGCACCCTTCATGGAATCGGACACAGTCAGTGCTTTATAGAGAATAAAACAATTTTCCTTAATTCATAGAAAAAGAAAAAAACCAAACAAAACCATCCTCTCCTTTAAGCGCATAATGGATCCCTTTCCCTGTTGCCGCCTTTGTTGATAGACTTTGGGGACCTGCGGTCTGTACCACCCCGAACAGTAAAAAACAATCACATGTTCAACAGTTTGTTATGGCAGGATTGGTAGCACTGATTTTAAAAACAAATTATTTTTTTGAGGTGGTATCTTTTAAGATATTATTGAATTTTTACAAAGAGACAAGAAATAGGTGGGATCCACTGCTGTTACCTCTGTTCCTATCAAACTACACTTCCCTAGGAAGGGCTGCCAGCTATTGTATCTGGAAGCAGCAAAACTTCTTTACATCATCTTGTACAATCACAGTATTATATTTTTAAAAGGAAGAGAGCACTTTTCACCTCTTACTTGCAAAAAAACAAGCATATGTTTTTAATGCTGGTGAGCTTTCCATACAGTTAAAGAAATCTATTGAATCCACATGGGAGGTGTTTCACACAGCAGGTCCGTTAAGCCAAATAGTGCTGATGCTTGCAGCGAAGCATGCACAACAGCACAATTAACTCAAAGCTCTCCTCTGGCTAAAGTATCTGCCCCTGGAGTCTGAGAAGTTAAAAAAAAAAACGAACAGGTCAGCTGTCTATAGGCGTAATAAGACATTATATTCACTGGATATCCTAAGGAAATTATGTCACTAGGAAGCTAGCTAACAGCTAACCCTTGCAAGTCAAGATTGTGCTTTCTCAGTGAGGAAGCTGTCCTGTAACAGGTCCCTCAGACATTTTCTGTCCCTTTCTTTTGAAGCAGGTGCTAGTAGTTACTATGAGATTTGAATTTACCACTGGAACCAGCTGTTACCACTCAAAATCAGTTTGCATACAAACAAAACCACCTCAGTGTTTCTAAATGCAAAAACACAAACGAAATTGAAAAAGGAAAAAGATCTTGCTTTCATTAGAAAAATAATCCTTTTCAGAAAACTTTGGCTAAGAGCTGAAAAAACACTAGTGCTTCTGAGCATCTCAGTCAGGTTTTCAGCCTGAGACACCTAAAAGAAATGTGTTAAAAATACCAGGCTAAGTACCCAAAGCCGGTTCTCACTGCCCATGGCCTGAGTCATGGTTTCTAGCTGGCAGAGAGGAACTGGGGAAGACTGGGCAGCCCTTTGAAGAAGATGGAATTACAGAAACTAAAAATAGAAGCAGACGTTTCAGAAATAGGTAGACAGTTACCCTGCTAACCCTGACACGTTGACTAGAAAGATGGGAAGGATTTGCTAGGACTACAAGAAATGAAGCAAAAGGAGCATTAGTCTGGCAAATCTGCCTCAGCACAGGTAATCTGGCCCCAAATCCAGGGTAATTCCTTGCACAGCAAGATTGTCTCTCAGACATCTGTTCAGCTACGCTCCAAGGCTTTGGCCTTCAGCTTTCCAGTCCCTCAGCAATTCCATTACTGCAACCACTGTCTCAATAATTGAACAGGTCTGCTGTAACATATCCAGCCACTACCACACGCAGCTAGAGCTGACGTCTGTGGCAGACTGCCTTGTCTAACCCTCCCCTTAATTTATATTAAGCCTTTTCATGAGTCAACAGCATTACACCCTTCTAACAGCTTTCAGGATTTAAGAAGACTTAGTCTCAGGGCATGACAGACACATCAAAATTCCCTGAACCTGAACAGGGTTGAAGTGTGTGTGCATGGCAGACATATATGGCTGAACCCCCTTCATCACTATACATGTACACAGTTAACGTTGACCATTATTTGCTTAAAGGAGACGTAAGATGTCCTCTGCGGTGATGGTATGGACTGGATGTGCAACAGAGGTGGCACCTGACACGTTGGCCTCTAAATCCCTGCTTGCTTTACCCCAGCAAATGCAGGCATCCAAGCATGTGCTGTTAGAACTTTATGAAAGATGTGCGTGTCACGTCAAAGAGAAGAGCAGTGGAGAAGGTGACTTGATTGCAAGGGATTTTCTTTCTTTCATTACATAGGAGAGGTCCATTATCTCAACTGAACATGTAGATTGTTAGGGCTGGCGGTGGAAAAGGAGCGTGGTAAATGTAGTACCATTTCTGTCGGTCTGAATTTTGGTCACCCAGTGAAGCTGGCAGAACCCCAAACCAGCCAGGAGGCGCACGGCATTTAGCTGCTGCTATACTACATGTATACTACATATACTACTATGCTGCTGAGAAAGCCAGCTCCCTCGCTGGACAGTGTCATCTGCTGAAGGGTGTCAAAACTGTTTAACTGTGAAGCAATAAGGAGCAAAGGTTTTTGGTTTATTCTGGTTTTAGCAGCCTTATCTGCAACGTGCCAGACATCTGAAGGAAACCAAGTAACCACAATGATTAGCCTGGGACCAGGGCAGTGGTTCAAGGTCTTACCGTGGTCGCTCTCTGTTCCCGATCGCCCCCAGTATCGGCGTCTGCGTTCAGGGCTGTGGGCGTGCCGCTCTATTACCGCTGCTATAAATCGAGTGTTACTAACTGCGAGAGAGAAACAAACAGAACTGGTTTTAAAGAAAGTGCTTTTACTGAATTATATCAGTGGGACAAATCAGGCACAGGGGAATAGGCTTTTTGCAAACTAGTTCTTCTCAAATACTACTTCTTTTAAGAAGACTGTCAAGCGACAGAGGAGTAGGAGTAAAGAGATGCTGTTTAAGTGTGGAATAGATCAAGATCCAAACTCATTCACCTCATCTGCTTGGATTAATACAAGTTAGAGAATTACTGTGCCAATGCTGAAGAACCTGTGGCAGCACTGAAAGCCAACTAGAAACTAAAAAGGACTTGGAGAAGCAGTAGATGCAAGCCATGAGATGCAGATATGCTTATTTTTCCATCTTTGAGTGTTGAGACAGTTTCAAATCTTGGGTATTGTTTTAGTTCTGCTTTAGTGAGGGCCCAGAGACAGGGATCTGGTCTGACCCAGAGTTCAGGTGTACCAGCTCATCTTACAGTACACTGGTAATCATATGCAAAGTGCCATTTTTACTCAGTGGTAAAGAAGTACAAGCATCCCACATCAAAGCAAATAAAATTTACTGCCACATGTGTTGAGCGTACATGCCAGACTGGGCCTCTACTTTCCAGCGCTGACCACAGGTAGGAAGGAGTTTTCCATACCCTGTACTGTCACAATTGCAATTTTTAAGCTGAGCAGAGCTATTTCTGGAAGTGGTCATGATGGGGGGGCATAAGGGACAAACCTCCTCCACATATAATTGAGATATTTAAAAGTAGAAAAATGTAATTTTTCAGCATGAGACTAAAGGTGCACCAGAAGCTACAGCTTAAGCTAAAATGTTGTGCTGTCACTTTCTACTGCTAATCAGCACAGGGCTTCCTCACGTATTTTTAATACTAGCGTATCAAGAAAACAAATGGCTCATTTAATTTCCCCCCGCCCCCCCCCTCCCCCAGCAAAGTGATTTGGTACTTACTGATTCCTCTGTCTTCATGGCTGTCATCGTCTCTCTCGTCCCTATCATTTTCCAGGTTCGACATACGCACTGACATTTCTACACACCATTACAAACAGAAAAATGCAACTGTTAAGAGAAAAATTTTGGATCATCTTACTAATGGCTGTCACCCTGGTAATATAGTGGAGGCATTCTGTGTCACTGTGTGAGGAGATGCAGTCTGAGCTTGGTGCGCTCTTTTTCCAAGATAGATGGGGCTAGGGATACCAGGAAAACACCACAGCCCACCTCCCCCTGAAAGGAACAGGCTTTCAACTTCTGAAGAAAGTTAACTGATTCAAAATAGAGCCAGGATATGATCACATATAGAAGTAATTAGCCTTGATCACACTTCTCATCCTCTGTATCTTTCCACCAGTACCCTTTCTCCCAAACAGTTTTGTCTCTCAGACTTCAGCGGTATTATCTGTCTATGTATGGATACTCCATAAACAGCATACAGACCAGAAACGGGGAACACAAGTTAAAAAAAAGACACGTCCCAAACAGCCCAAGCAGAAAGGGTGTGAAAACTGTAATACTCCCAAAAACACCGCCCTTGTGCAGAAATATGCAATTGGTGTGCTGTGACAAGGCCCGGAAAGCTGTGAAGCCGGGCTGATCATTTCAGCTCTACAAAAAGTGTAACTTCAGCTTCCTGACAAGAATGGCATGTTCAGGTTTTTGGGCACACAGGTCTGGCTGCACCAAGGAGAGGGCAGCGATACACAAAGCACCCTGGATAAGACCCAACTTTTATAAGGGTCGGCAAAAGCAAAATAAATTGGGCTGAAGCATTGAAACAAAACCAAAGAAAGAGGGTTTGGATTTTTTTGTTTGTTTAGTTTTGGCGGGGGGGGGGGCGGTTGTTTTGAGTTTGGTTCTTGTTTTGTTGGTTTTTTTTAACTCCCACCCTACTATTTCTCTCTCAAGAGCTATCAGCTCACCCTGGGCAGCCAAAGGTGACATGTGCTGGTGACTCCTCCGATGTATCTGGTGGCGATATGCGTATACTGCTAGGACAAGCACCATAATGCAGCCCATAATGCCTCCAGCCACCGGGCCAACTGGTGCACTTTTGATCATGTTCAGAGTGATTACCTCATCTCCTAAATCAAAAGGGACAAAACAGAGGAAAAACACCCATTAATGCTCTGCAGAAAGGTTTAGATCAACATCTCTCAAGATTAGAGATGATCCTGAAGGTTTTCTAGGTGCTTAACTGCATATAGGATAGCATACTTCAAATTAAAGAAATTCAGAGGGAGTGTATCTTAAAGACACAAATGTATAGCTACACCCAGCTACACATTGATATTTTCAAAACTGTGATACCCACAACAGGCCTGCTGCTACTTCTTTACTGCTTGATGCACTATTTATGCTAATTTACCACTCGCATAAGAGATAAACATGTTATGTGAAGCATGCTCTGACGCTGAAAGTGCAAGTTATTGAATACAAACAGTTAAACACAGCATCTGTTCAGAGTTACCTATTGCTCCCAAGTCATCCACGTACGGGCTCTTCGCTCCCACAATGCCGCCGAAGCATTCCTTCTGAGGGGCACAGTAAGACTTATCCAGATGGGTCTTCCCATCACTGTCTACCATACACCACTCGCAGTCCAACACACCAAAGCAATCCCTGAAAATTAAAAACAAAAGAGTTCACCGCGTTTCGTTTGACATGGCTCAGTCTGTTTTAGAATTGCAAGACAGAGGGAGGCCAAAATCATCCATAAACCCGCACGTACGTAACATTTGGCCACAAAAAACTTCTCATTAATACGCTCAAGTGCCACAAGGGAAGTTATTATACAGGGAAGCTGCATTTTCAGCATGCATCCTCCAAGCCTGCTTGCTTTGCTTTTTTCCCTCCGTTCCTCAGCCTGAGCAAAAGGAGAACATCCTACTTGTAACTCCTCCAATACGACATTTCTCAGCATGGCGAAGTCTGACTACAGTGCCACCCTTTTTCTGCACTCCTTTGGAAGATAGGATTTGGAATGTCTGGTCAGAGCACAGCATGTTCTAGCAATCTCAGCTCCCTGGAGACCGGTCATAACTAGCAAAAAATAAGCCCTCAAGCTTCTCTACGTAATGCCAGGAGTAGAACAGAGAAGCAGGAAACCAGAAGCTGACCTGCAGCTACCACCTCTAATGTGCTCCGATGTTACCACCACGAAAGTTCTGTGTACCTTCTGTGAACACATTTCTCCAGGAGGCGGACAAACGTAGCAGCGCTATTCATTTTGCAAAAAGGAAGAATTTGTTGTCTTTTCAACAGCAAATCTTCCACATGTACAACCCTCGGATCTCAGAGTCACAGAGTGCGATGGGAAAGCCGTTTGTTTGCTGTTTAATGGTGTTATGTGACTCAAACGGGAATACTGAGGTCTGTTTCTGCACTGCAGCATACTGTCATCATTGGTGTGTGCTGTAGTATCTCACCCTGGCATCACATTCCCCGCCCGCCCCCGCAACGTATAAAGAAGAGCTATTTTCAGTTAATTATTTCAAGAAGATAGTACATCTTGAGGGATGCAGAAAGCCACTTTACCCGCTCTCTGTTCTCTGATTGCACTGCGTGTTAATACACTGCGGGAGAGCATCCTGCAGGCTCGGATCAATTGCTGTGAAAGTCATTGGCTCCTGATGAACTTCACAACTCGGATTCCTATGTTGGGGCAAAAAGTAAAGCCTTGTATTATAAAAGTAGTCAAAGCACAATCAATGAAAACCATCACGTTTACCTATAACATATCATCTGCTTAATCATATTAAAATTACTGTCTACTCTATCCTCTATCACCTGTACGTTACCATGAACAAACAAGTAATTTTGTTAACTAACTTCTGTACCGTGCTGTGCCTTTAGGGGAGGCTGGTTCTCACCTGCTTTCGGCGTTGGTGAGGTTGCCGGTACATTCATTTACCTCCAGAGGGCACTCACAAGGGCACTCGCACTCGTTCTGTTCCATTCTGCAGGGGCAGAAAACACACAGAAAATGCATCAGACATTGCAGGATGATTGTAACCCCCCAGTGCAGCTCCATAACAGCAGTTCACCACGGAGAAGGCTGTTCAGTAACCCTTCTCTTTCTCCCAGGAACACAGGGATTGCTCTGTTCTGCGCTGGGACTGAGGGCAATGCCACCAGAGCGCCTGTCTGTTACCATCCCCTGAAATGTCAAATGCAGGCAACCGCTGGACAAGTCTCAGATCTAGATGCAAAGATCCTACTTGCCAGTGCAACAAACATGTAACGATGCTGGCATAGGCAAAATCTCCTGCAAGCACCAGAATCCACCCAATGAAAAACTACATCAATCCACATAAAATTGCGGGTACCAATATGCCAGGACAAAGGGCCTGATCCACAGATAACTGCCCCTGAGAAACTGAATCTCTCATCGTCTTTTATCATGTCAAGAACAACCAACCCGTGCTTTAACACACGGACAATATGGCAAATGATTAGAGGTACGCTAAGTCACTGTCCTGCTTTCGGCTGGGATAGAGTTTATTTCCTTCTTCATCGCTGGAGCAGCGCTGTGTTTTGGATTTAGTATGAGAATCATGTTGGTAACGCGCCGATGTTTTAGTTGTTGCCGAGCAGTGCTTACTCTAACTCAGGGACTTGCCAGGTTCCCCCTGCCCTGCCAGCAAGCACGTGCACAGGGAGCTGGGAGGGAGCGTGGCCAGGACAGCTGACCCAAACTAGCCAAAGGGCTAGTCCATACCATACGATGTCACACTCGGTATATAAACTGGGGGAGTTGGCCGGGAGCCATCAATCACTGCTCGGGGACTGGCTGGGCATTGGTCAGCAGGGGGTGAGCCCTTGTATCGCACATCACTTGGGGTGGTTTTTTTGTTTTTTTCCTCTTGGATTTTATCCCTCCCTCTCCCTCTCCCCTTCATTACAATTATTATTGCTGTTGCTATTCTTATTCTTTTATTTCATTATTAAACTGTTCTTATCTCAACCCACAGGTTTTACCTTTTTCCGATTCTCCTCCCCATCCCACTGGGCCAGGGGGAGTGAGTGAGCAGCTGTGTGGTACTTAGTTGTCAACTGAGGTTAAACCACAACAGACACCACGCCTCTTACAAACAGCATAGGTAAAGTAACTATTCTGTTTTCACTTCAGCTTTGCACTGCATGTTTTCATTTAGCTTATAACATAAATGTGCTTTTATAAACCTTGAATCAAGAAAGGGAAGCAGTAAATGTCTGGACCAGCCCGTTCACTTCCAATCTCTTACGCACCTGTGGCAGTTGAGACAGAGTCTGTCTACCATACTGCAGGCACAGAAAGCGAGTGAATCGCAGGTCTCATTGACAATTCCCACGAAGGCGTTGGTGCCTGGGATTCTCGTCAGCCTGTACTTGGAGCAGTGGCTGCCGTGCACAAGGTTTGTCAGATCACCCTAGGAAAAAAACAGAGAGTGTCAATGGTGTAGCAAGAAATATGTTGTTTTAGGGAGCAGAACACCTTCCCCTTTCCAAGGAAACCTACAGAGCTGAGGAAACACATGTGCATGGGAGCGCCACCTTCAGAAATATGAGGCTTACAAAATTCTTCATCCAGCTGTTAAGCTTTGCTTCCAAACCACTGCTGGGTGGAAAGACTTTGCTGAAGATAGAAAAAAATATGCTTAGCTTGTAAACATTACGAGATGTGGCAGCAGCACTGAGCCCGATACCCCATCGACAGCAGGCTACGTTTCACTCCTTTGCGTTGCTCACCAACCCATCCTTGCTGTGCCAGCCATCGGTGACCTCCGCGCTGACGGAAGGCACCATCACAACTTGTTGAAAACTTCCTGGCACATGTATTGTAAGAAAAATGCACCACAGCACTGTACAGCTGCGATCTATTTGGTAAGCAGACTCATTCCTGGTTCCTATTTGCATGCCACAGTCTTCAGTTTTTGCTCTGTCCTATACAATTTCTTTACAGTAACACACTTTCTATTTTGCATTTCAAGTGTGGGGAAAATGTTTAAGTCCACCTGACATATATCAACGTATTCTGATACAGCTTTCAAATATTTTTGACACTCATATCCCACCTTCTCCTCCCTGTAATAATTGAAAAGTATTATTTAAAGAGCAGCTTCTCCCACAGAGCATAATGACTTTTGAGTAATCCTGCAGGGGTTGATCTGTGGCGCTGCAATTGGCATTTACAGCACAGCGAGAGATGACAGCCCCCAGCTTAGACCTCTCAGCACGGCTGAGCGCTAGAGGAAGCTCATACACGACCTGCAGGGACTGCAGGGTGTTCAGATGTCCCGAGACTGCAGTCTGACAAATATTACTCTGTGAATGCTCATGTACATTGCATTTGTAAATCCATTTATCTGGACACCTAACTAAAAGATATTAGAAACCTTTACTACCCGTGTCACAGGAGGACATTACACTGGTCAGAGTTGGAAGCCAGAGGTCAGGTCAGAGGATCCAAAGGAAAAAATCCTAACTACTGCTGGAAAGTCCTCACCTAACGACAGAGACCTGCTCTTATTTTCATGATGCTGCATGAGCCATTGCAGACATCAACCACAGTTGGCCAGCGATCACATTCATAATCCCTTGTATGTCAACTGACTCCTCGTGCGAGCACAGTTTGTGCAGTCCAGATCGCTGATTTTGTGTTTGGAGAGGGCGAACGGAGGCCAATCCACACGGAAGGCTGGCTTCCAGCCTCAGCTGCTGATCCTGGCAAGGATTTGCGTTTCCACCAAAAGAAACCCAACCCAACCAAAGTACATTCAAAAGCAAAATAAAATAGAAAAACACACTTACCACTAAGCTGGTATTAAATTTATAAAACCGCTGAACTGTTCTGTCACTGAAGCTGTTGCAGAGGTTTTTCTTGACGAAATTTGGGTGGTTCAGAATGTCATTTGCTACCAGAGGTTCCTAGGCAAAAAACATAGAATTTTATGCCTTTGAAAGCAGACACAAACAGCAGCTTCTCTACAGTCCTTACCACCTCAGAAACTAGAAAAGGTAGGAATAACCCAAGAAAAAAGGAGCCAGACCTTGTGCGTAATGTGCTGTTGCTCCACCGGTGCGTGTCCTTTGGGATCAATGAGGGTTGGGTGTGCCACAAGGTACCCTCTGTCCTCCATGATAAAGCACCTGCCCACAACAAACAAAGCAGACAGCCTCCCATTAGACCTCCTCGGGCTTCCGAGAAACACGGTGAAATAAAACATGATCTGAAATGTACAGCTAGAGGAAGGATTTTTAAAGGCTTCTGTTTATTAAAATAACAGGGACATTAAACAAATTCACTGCAAAATATATGTAAAGAATATATTGGGGATTTCCCTGAAGCGTTTAAATCTGTCACTGTTACAAGCCTGGACCATCAAGGACTTGAAAATGGAACTGACTAGAAACAGAAAGGAAAACTGATCAGTGCGTTGTCTTGTCTGATTGAGGAAGATCCAGAAATAAATGAAGCATAATGAACTTGGAAAGCTTTAACAGTTTATTAATCTACTACATTACTAATTAAACAGAGATTTCACACTCTCCTTTAATGACCTCCCGCTTTAGAATTCAATTTTAAGAGGGAGATAAATCACTCCTGTTTCATTCTCAGCCTTCCCAACCTTTCTTCTCCCTCTTCAGCTCTTCCCATTAGTTTCCCGTGTGATCTCAGGGAAATTATGTCAGATCCGTGCCCTTATCTAGAAAGCAGTGTGCTGCAAGGTTTTAATCCGTAATGTTTTCGCCATCTCCCGTTTCCATAGCCGCAGACAGCTGCGCTGGGGAAGGCGCAGGAGTGAGTGGCACCCGGGACAGCACAGCCTGCGCCAAGATCAAGAGAATCAGCGGCCGCAGAAGGGAAACGGGAGGAGGTTAATGTGACCACTCCATGCTCCCGAAGAGCTCAGTGGGGTAGCAGCCACGTTCCCCTGCGCAGCGGGGCTTTGGCTGGGCCCCACAGCTGTGCCGCTGCCCCCGCCTCCTGCCTGGGACCCGGGGACACTTCAGGCAGCTTTAAAGCCTGCGATTCCCATGGCAGTCTGCTCTGTAAAGCTCTACCTACATCGGCTTTTAAATAATACCTAAAATCAGAATGTAAAGCAATCAGCACAGAATAGATGGGACTGCACGCTTTAAGTACACAACAGAGTCATGAAACCTTTTAGCTGGATGGTTTTTTTTTACTGCCCCAAACTGTTTGGGCTTTGCATTAGAAGTTCATGTAGTGATGCATTTTCTCTTTTTTCTGAAAGATGCTATAGGAAACAGGAGAACGAGTAGACTCGTGACTACCGCAGAATAACTGCAGAGAGAAAAAGCTCAGCAGAGATACATTAAAAAAAATTCAAATGCCTGCCAGATAGAATAGTTGTCTCTTAATACCTGCGTGCGTTTTACGCAGAGGCCATAAGCATTAGATCCGGCTTCTACATTAGAAGTGTCTAACAAAGCATTTAATAATACGCTTGAAATTCCTCATTTAGGGAATTCAGAAACAGAATAAAGCATCTGACCCCATTGACTATTAGTACTTTTTAACTGAGATGGAAGGAATGCCAAACCAGAAATCCTGATATTTTTTTTAATACACCACAAAATATATAAAAAAATACCCAAACCAGAAAAGAACTGAGAGAATGACAGAAACCCACTTCCCTTCCCAAATTTAAGGTTTAAAAACAAAGAAACAACAACAACGCCCAAACCACGTTATTAACTTACTCCAGATGCAAACCAGAGTCTACCTCTGCCCCTCCCATGTGATTTTTCAACAAAAGGGTAAAGAGGAACAATTAAGATACACATAGATCTAAATAAAATTAGATACTCCAGATGAAATGAGACTTCTTCTGATTACTGCTCTGCTATATATTTCTGAGAAAAACGTCACAAAAGTTTTTTATTAATCATAGTTAAAATAACTAGAAATGATACATCATTATTACATGCTCACAGTAACCAAGTAAGTAAAATGAAAACAAACAGAAGTGAACGGGAAATGTGTTCATAACGTTTTTTTGCCCAGGATTTCAGCGAAGTCTAAATATAACCAAAAAAAAGATCAGTTATCTTCTGTTTTCGTATTCCTGCAGACTGTTTACTTAGCTGATGACAGTTTGATCTTGAATAAAAAAAAGTCTACATAATCTTTATGAGAACAAGTACTGCAAATTTTAGTGGAAATCGGAGAACACGCATTGAAAGTAACAGAATCCTAGAGTAAGTTCAGTTGAAAAGTACCTCTGGGCCTTTCAGTTAAAGAAGGAAAAAAAAAAAAAAGGCTTTAGATATTTATTGCCTGGAAGGAAGGGCTTACCTGATTTTGTTTCCTCCGTCTTGGTTACAAACTGGCAACAGATCCATGAGAACTTTGTAGAAGTATCGCAGGGTGAAGTCAATGCCCATTACTGCCACTGAATGTCCTGAAGACATCTGTGCACTGCAAAGAGAGGAGGAAAAAAAAGAAAAAGGCTTTCATGGCTCTATTAATAATAAATGATAATTTAATTACTTGGTTCCCTACTTAAAAAGGGGACTGGCTTCCCTGGCATATAAATGACCAGTTCAAATCCACACCTCCACACTGAAGCTCAGTTCATCCCGCCTGTGTTTAAATCAACAGTTTGAGCAGCTGTGAAGGGAGAGAACAGCATCTTAGCAGTGTTAGTTATTTGCTGCCAGTCCTGAAGTCTCTCCACTTAAATTGCAGCTCATACAACCAGCATGTAGAGGAGACAGGACCCACCCCAGGACTGGACCACACCTAGGAACTGACCCTTCTCTGCACAGGCTGTTCTCCCTTGACCCTTACATACACCCCCATCACCTATACACATTCAGTGTTTAGCAACATAAATTAGGATTAAACATTCCCCACCCGCACAAATGAACGCAAGACGCAGCTCCTGCATTCCCTGCACCTGAACCCCCACCACCTCAGCAGGCGTTACATTCTGCACTGCTCCTCTGCTCAGCCCCCAGCATCAGGACCTGACTATGAAGCTGCTACAAACATTTTGCTAAATCCTTAAAATTCTGAAGTGTAAGAGTGATTATGAATTTCAGCCAGAAAACAGAGGAAAATAATATTTATTTGGGTGGGTTATGAAAATGATTATATGATGCGGTGGTGTGCAGTAGCCTGCGGCTGGTCCGGATGACAAGGGAATCTGTCACTCCTCCATTTCTAACACCCAAATTCTCAAGGTTTGCTTCCTGCAGCACTGCAAAGGCATGGCCAGGCCAAGTTAGCTCCCATCCCTGAAGGATGCAAAACGCTCAGCTCATCCTCAAATAGCAGGGTGTGCTATTTTGCACCTATGTGGGCTTTATCCTGGTGACCAAGGAGACACTTTTCATTTGCTACTTTTTAAAATGTACTTTTCTAAGTAATTTTATCTCTGAAGATAGGAATAAAAACGTTTAGAAAAAGAAGATACTGAATGGCACAGCTGGACTATACAAAGTAGAGGCTGCTGGCAAGCCCTTACCGATATAAACCCAACTGTTTACTGCACTGAAGTTTGTCTGCTTTTAAAGAGGTACAGTGAAGATGTAGTCAAATCTAATTTGCAGATTTATAAACACAGAATCTAAAAACGTGGACTTTATTTGTTTTTAACATTATCCATTTCACAGAGAAGGAATGGGAAAAAGGATGACAGTGAAGCAGCACAGATACATTTAACTGTATGTGACAAGGCATCAAGCCATGAAGTTTCTGCTCTGTCCTAGCAGACAAAAAGCCGTTAGGAATGCTGTAAATATTTCAGCTTCATTTTTAAACATTAACTCCTTCTGGTTTGCTGATGCAAGCTGTATTAAATAACTTCTTGCAACAATCTTCTATTCCCAGCCTCCAAAACAGAAGTAAGATATACATAAAATGGGAATGAGAGGTAAATGTCAGTTCCAGACAAACTAATGTTGCTATTTAAACCCACACAGCAGTTTCTAATGCGAGTATGCCTATTAACTCTACTGATTCCTCCCCCACCCCTCTGGGTTTTTTTAACTAAGACTTCTTTGGGGATTATAACCGCATGTGACTATAAGCTTCTAGAGGTCATATTTACCCAGGAATCACACTCACATCTGCCAAACTTTGTTTAACCATTCTTTAATCATGTTCTAATAACCCACATGAGCTTTCAGTTCTTAAACCTAACTAAACCATCTCTTACTAGATAAAAATCAGAGTTTTGATTAACTGTACTTTTCTTCTTACAGAAGTGCTTACTTCTCTTAAGTAAATTCTTCTGTGAGAAGCACCACACAGGCATTAGGCCTGATAATACTCCTGCCAAAAAAGACAGGCAGATGTCCTGTGGTGGGAAATCCCAAACAAAGCCGATATGTCTCTGAGAAGAGTAGAAAAGCGGTGTCCTGGGCTCTGCTGGCTTTGTGATCTGTTATTTACCAGCGCAGCATTAGAAGTTACCTTTGTACTAGCGGGCTGTTAGAGAGTGTGTGCAGATGCCACATGCTCAGTGAAAGCCTTAGAAGAGGCTCTAGGTGAAAACCAAAACGAGTAACTACAATTTCTGAAACTTGGGAGAGCTTGTGATTGAAAGGTTTAGTACACGTTCTATAAACTGACCTCTTCTAAACATCCTACATCTCAAACCAAACCTCAGCTTTAGGCTGGGGCCCTGGCCAGGAGGGAGCTGAAACATAAATGTCTGGTCCTCAAAGGAAAAGGTCATTCCAGTACTGACACCATGTTCATAGAGAGACTGAGTCTGCTTCTCCTGGTGGCAATATTAACTGTATTAACATATGGCTATGACAGCCCTTTAGCTGTATGTGGGGTTTTGATCCCAAAGGCACAGGCTGCTGTTTCCACTCTGATTTGTTTTCTGCAGTCCTGTAAGGGCAGTTGAAGGTTTACAGGCTTCTCCTCAAGTTCTTCTTCCTCCTCCCAAAAGCCCCTGTCCAGAAGGGCTGAATTTAAACAGCCCAGGTGAGGCGCTCCACCAGTTCCTGGCGTATGGACAGCTCTTTTGTTAAACCTGTCTCGTGGCCTGACCTCTACGTGCAGTTAGGTATCTGCTTTCACTTATTTCCTTCCTAACATCACACTGGTACATACAACTTCAGAAGTGGAAGCGTAAATCTCAGGAAATCCAGAGATTAATAGTCTTGATGAAAAACCATTTGCCCACCAGCAGAGAGGGAGCATCTCCCAGACTGCCTAATGGAAGCAGTCCCTCTCCTTCTCCTAGGTCTTTGTCTCGTACACATGACATCTCATCTCATGTTCATCCAGGAGCACATCCTCACCATCTTTTCTCCTATATGCTGTTATTCTTCATCTATCAGTAAAGCTACAGAATATAAACTATTCATATAACATGGATTTTTCACCGTGTTTCCATATACTATTTCCACTGACTCTAGAGAAGGTTATATTACAAAAGAACTTTAAAATCAGGTTTGGTTTTCACTTCCTGAACATGTACGTGTGAGTTGCTCAGCATTTTTCTCTCCTACCCAAAGCAAATCTTGATAATTCAGAGTATTCTAATTTGACACAAACCTCAAAACACCACTTACCTGGAAGAATGGACTGTGTGACTGATTGTAACGACGTAGCCAGCCCCTCCAACATCTAAGTAGGGACCAGTAAAGGTAATTAGCCCTGGATTAGCCACTGCATGCAAGTACCTGAGGGAAGTCAAAAGAAACGCTCATCATTAGTGAAAAATGGTTACTGTAAACTTTAAGACAGTATCCTTGATTTTGCAGAAATATAGACAGGCACTGAATTCTGCAGACTGTGAACAACATGCTACCAAATCAATGTTTCTTAATATTAAACATGTACCTAAGTGTGTTTAGGACCCAGACTTAAAACAGACTAGCCCAATATATGGTTCCTCAGTACGTCCAACTGCATTAAAAACTTCAACTTACTTCTGTATAGAGTATGTTTAATATAATTTTAGACCTTTTTCTCCCAGAACAACATATGACTTTGTGCCAGCAGAGGCTCAAACGCAAAGCAAATACTAGCAAAATTATTATGTTGCAAACTGAGGAGAAATGACATCCTATAGTAGAATTCATGCACAAAAATCCAGAAATATGTAAGCCACAGTCATGT
The DNA here is from genome assembly GCA_035590275.1 of Ibycter americanus. Taxonomy (NCBI): domain Eukaryota; kingdom Metazoa; phylum Chordata; class Aves; order Falconiformes; family Falconidae; genus Ibycter; species Ibycter americanus. The sequence continues at coordinate 33,358,092 of JAVJGI010000032.1, read as the reverse complement.
CAAATAGCCTTCTACTGTCATGAAAAAGTTTATAAAACACTCCAAGCGCTGGCAACACTTTTGTGTATGAAAAAGCTGTTATTCTGCTTTTCCCTACCCCAGTACTCACCTGAGTCCAGACAGCACTGTGCAAGCAGCTTAACTGACTTCTACTTTATTTCTAGCGTTCTACTTGCATCTTCTTTCCAAAACACTACCATCTGGCTTTATATAAAACCCAAGACACTATCTCATGCTGCATATGAAGGCTTTTTCAAAACCACAGACTGAGAAAATCAGTGAAATGTAAAAGCAAAAAAACCCAACCCCCAAATCCTAAAACAATAGTGGAAATAATATGGGAGCTTTAAAAATGGAGTCAAGGGATTGTAAAGGTATGTTCAGTTTGTTTACAATATGAATGCACCCCATTTATCTCACTACAAAAGAAAAAAAAAAGCAAAATTCATCATCTTATGCAAAAACATAAATAACAAAAAAAGGAAGAAAACCTGAAGAAAAGCTGATCAGTAGCTATGGCAATGATTTTTTCAGGGAAAACACTGGTCAGGAGAGTTACAGCATGGCCAAGGCCAGGAGCAACTCAGAACCTTCCCCGTAGAGCTGAAGGGTTTGGACCCAGCACTGACTTGTGGCTTTCACAGTGTGGCAGCACCTGGCTGGCTCCTTTCAACAGAGCACAGACGCTGAAACACACTCCAGAGCGCTCTCACATCTCAGGCTCTCATTTGTAATGTATACAAATATTTTCTCAAATCAGATGCTAGTGTCTAATTAATAGCACACAGTCGAGCCAACAAATTTCTACTTTACATTAGCGAGGAAACCCGCTGTAAACAAAGACTAAAATATTAACAACCAAAAATGGCGCAAGTTGCTGAAAACACTCCCGAATTAGCTAATCCCTAAAGGAGATGCTAATTTTCTGAATATTTATATTCCCATCTGCCATAGCAGGGATATGAAACAGCAACTATCACCTAAAAAGGGTTGAAATTAGAACCAATAAAGGTTTTAACTGTCTGTATTTAAGCACCAAGTCTTTTACCCACGATGAAAACATTTATAGTTAAATAGTTCATTAGCTGGCCATAAAAAAACCCCAGGCTATGAAATCGATACCAAATATTTTCCTTATTGCCCTCCAAGATTATCCAAAGCTTTGATAACAGGACCCTAAAAACTCACCATTGTCTCCTGGTGGGATCAAATGCTTTGTCCATGAGGGAACCGGGGTAAATTCGGAGCACCCCATTGGGGGTTGCTATGTAACGGCGCACAATATAACTGTTCAAGCTACTCATTTCCATTTGTGTCATCCATTCATCTGTGACGTGACTGGTAGCCATTACTTCATTTCTGACAGAGAACTGCAAAACAAAGGCGAACCTAGCAGGGTTCCTCTAAGACTTGCATGAAAAGATAATAAGCTGCTCACGGGGTTTCCTAAAGAGCGATTGGAGATCATCTAAACTCAATTACTTGTTTAAAGTCTTCTCACACCAGACGGATCTGGCACATTCCAAGCAAAGGAAAAGCTTATTATAATGAAATATCGTTGTCGTTATCTCTGCAGCTTTTAGTTTGCTTTTTTATTTCACGTAAATATAAATACTGCTGTGCTTGCACACAAAATAGAAATTTCTCATTTATATGCCTAAGAATGCAAAGATATTTCCACTAAGAATTTACTGCAGCTTTAATTTTTCTAGTGTTTATTTCAATAGCTGCTTATCAACTTTTTTCCCCATCTTGGGGTGGAAGCCCCCTCTCTCCCTCTCCACTATTCTGTGCCTTGAAGCCCACAGCCATCTCTCCAAGCGTGGGAATACCACTCCAAACCACCACACTCCATAACCCCCTGAGCATCAGGAGCTGAATGCTGCACGTACTTCCCTCCCAGGTGAAGGGGGGACGTGAGGAAACCAGGGAGTGGTCAGCACTGAGGACATACCTTAAGGCCAGGATTGGCAATCAGGCGCGTGTTGTCGCTGAGGTACGCCGTGTAATGCTCCACCATCCGCTTCGTCTCGGGCTGGCTGAGATGTTCGTAAGGAGAAGAGAAGCTGCCCGCAGAGAGCATGACTGTAGGGCTTTCTAAAAATAGCAAAATATGAGAAAGTTAAGGACAATGAATTGCACATATTGCATTGTAAACGCATTTGTACCACGGAAGGGCATCTGACATGGTGTCCTAGCTGAGGACACATGGAAGGAATTACACTGACGCGCTCTTCACTCCTCCGCCTGTTCCTCCAGCCTCCCACACGTCAGCATGCAAAGTGCACCGCTCCTTCAGGTCACGGGTGGACTGTGAGCGAGGGCAAGAAACGCCAAGTTTTCGACCCAAACCAGAGCCCTTACCAGCACAGCTTGCCTCCCCAGGCACCGACAAAACTTAGGTTGCACATGAACTACCTTTCTTGCTTCAAAATACAGAAGTCACAAAGTTAGTCCAGTTACTCTGATCTCTGCATGTTATTTGGTAGACTTTAGTGCCCTTGCTCTCAACATCTGAACAATTTCTGAATTACTACTTTTTGAAAGATTACAGAAGCTGTTTTCCCTTAAGAAAAGATTTTGTGCTAAAGAAGAAATTTATTATCTGTGTTTAGGTTAAATACAGCAGAGGAAAACAAAAACAAGCACTTTCAGTTACAGATAACAAACAAATGGAGAATTACAAGCACAGAAGAGGGAGCTACACCAGAAGTGTAGCTGTCTGGGGTGATTCTTCAGAACAGACTAGAAAGTAAATTTTCATTGTGCAGAAACAGCAATACCAGACAGCTTTTTCTTCTTAAAAAGAAAAATGGTTATATTGATGCGGGGCTGAAGGTTGCAAAGAACGTCTTTTCTGAATATTTGACCCATGGAACCCAATTTCCCCATGTATAATGGTCTCCAGAGGAAAAAATCTCACCAGAGTATGTGAAGTGTTCTGCTTTTATTCACATTCCTCTAAAACACATCACCATACATCCAGCAACCATATGTACTGCAGTCATCACTTATGAACTTCTATTATAGTCCTTCATCTGCTTCCCAGACCAAATATTCTGATGTGATTGCATTTTGCTTTGCATGAAGTTTTTCCACTTGTGAGCTTAGTGCTGTGTTTTGGGGATATTTTCCACTTATATCTTGTCTTTCTGGATATAAGATAATCATGACTAGGCACCACATTAAAGAAAGAAAAAAAGCTTGTGTTTTAAACAATTGACAAAGCAATTTTGATAGGTTTGTCAAGTTCCTCCACAACTCTCAAGTCTAATCTCACATGGATATTTGGGGCACTGCAATATAGCTATGAAAATATCACAACTGTGCCACTAATCCACCATGAGACCTTCAAACAGTGCTACAAACAAAAGCACTTAATTCAGAACTTCTTATAATAGAGCACAGATTTTAGTAACCCCCCCAAGATTAATACTTAAAAATGAAAGCTTTCAACTTATGATGCTTATATTAAACCCCCCTCTATGTTCTTAGGATATATTACATTTTTTAAGTTCTCTATTCTTTCCAGACACTAGAACTTACACGGCCATGGAGACTCGCCCTCCTTCCTCCAGTAATGTTTGAGCAACTACTGAAATTACAGGTAGAGCAGAATCACTTTAGCTTATCAAAAGCAGGAATGCATAAGTAACCCGAGAATTTTTAAGCAGGTAAGGAGGGTCTGGAAACCATCACACCACTGAAGCTCTCAGTTTTCCCCAACAGACTTAACTTCCATGTGAAGTCAGATCGATGGTATTAAATGCTTATGGCAGTGAAAAACTTGCATAAATCCGAAGTCAAAAGTGCTGCATGACTGGCTAGGACTTCATCCTACTTATGTTGTTTATCAATAAGCTGCTTTACAGCCAAGAAAAGAGAACTTAGTTTTAAGCTTGGTGAGACATCTCTCACCCTCCCCACTCCACTTTCTGGGAACTTGATCGAGCAAGACTCCCAGTGCTCTCCATTGAGCAGGGTAGCTATGATTAATGAAGAGCTATAAGAAGATAACAGCTGATTAGAAAATCAGCCTTGGAAATAAAAGCCTCTCAAAAGGAGAGTATTTCCAGTGTTCTGTGAGAAGAGTTTTACTTTCTGCTGCCACGCTCTACAGAAACATGCACAGGGTGGTCAAGGCGAACTGCAAGAAAGCTTTACCTAAGGTAGCCAGCTGCTTGAAGTGCAGGCAGGCGTTGAGCTGGCCCAGCAGATCCAGTCGATGATACAGTAGCTTGCTGCTGGGGACAGTGTTGAGATTCTTCAGCTGTTTAACAGGTATTTCTGGCTGTATTACCACGACACACAGGATAAAGGATGTGTCCTGGACCTGAAAAAAATAGGCAAGTCATCAAACAGAAACAAAAAGGTGGAGGAGTTACAGAACTTATTTTCTATTTAGCATTCATTCTCATTTCTTTAATTGCTCATCTTGTCCAGTTCTAGAAGGCTTCGCCTTACTCTCAAGGATCACAGTTTCCACTCTCTCTGAAAACAGGTAACTCCTTTTCAAGGAAGCTACCATAGGCTTGATCCTACAGAAAACAGAGGGAAGGACTGTGCTCAAGCCATACTGGTCTCCATGCAGGATAGAGACGCTTGTCTTCACTGGTCTGATTACTGCAACTCAGTCCCATACAGCCACATTCCAGTCTGTAATCATCTTGTACTTATCAGAGCCACTAAGTTGTAACAAAAAATAATTTTCCACAGCCTATGCACAAAATGAAAATATTTAGTTTTCAGGAAAAAAAGATTACTTTAAGAGCTTCATTTTTGTTGTTCAATTAGCAAATAATTCCTCACACAGTTTCATGGACGCTTTTTGAAGTGTCATTAACAGAGGAGAGGCTTCAGGTTCACACTTGATAAAAACACACTGGTATTCCCTTTATGAAGAATACAGACAAATTAACTCTCGAAAACAAGATGTTATCATTACCACTGTTAATTTTGTGCTACATGTGTCACATGCTTTACTGGTTTGTATACTTTAAGTATCCTATAGTAAATTAGACTAGCAAAACTTTAATTTTGCTGCCCAGCTGCTCTGCAAGCCTGTTTGATATTTAATGTAGCATTACAACATTAGAAAATTAGCTCCAGACACCCTCCTATGTGAATTTCTCTTACACAATGACAGATTTAATCTCTTAAAACTGCTCAGCTTAATCTTTCAGGTTGGATTTAACATAATACTGTGAAATGATCCACAAGTACCCTCCTGAGTTTGTTGGCACAAAGAAGTAGCCAATTATTTCTGGCATCAGTGAAATTCACCTGGATTATATTTAACCTCAGATTCCATTTTAATCCCTGGGTCAAGATTAGCATTCAGATATGTTCAAAATTGAAGAAAGGAAGACAGCTGCCAGAAGCTCTCTTAAAGCTCTGCAATTGGTAATATAGCCTGCTGCATAAACATCGTACTCTGTTTCAATGAAAGCTTTGGTATGACTAGTATTTGTAAGAAAAGTGTTAAATTACAGCAAACATCATCACTGGCTACTGATACAGTTCTGCAACAAGATAGTATCAGAATGAGAAGATGACATTTTCCCAACTATTAATTACTGGATCATACTACTCTGCCCCAAAGATAACCACAGTATTAAGCAAAAGAGTGACCTAATACTAAACACTGCCTCAGCACTGTATTCAAGTGTGGTCTCGGGTAAGTATTTATGTGTCACCTGGCTTGCAGTATGACATCCAGACCAGTACAGATTTACTTCCGTCGGGAAAGCACAAGTATAATCTCCACCTAACTGTATGTTACATGCGTCTTACGAAATGAGTGCCTTCATGCAGAAAGGGTACGCACTTAGCCATAGACACATCTCTCCAGGTGGCATGGTAACAAACCAGAAATGGTAATTTCATTAGTTCTTCACTGTAACAAAAAAAACCACTTTCATGCAGTTTGAGTAATTCAAACCTTTCATACTTCAGTAGATAGCAATACTTCATGCTTCACTATATTCAGCACATTAATGTACTCTTCAATCTATGAACTTACTCTACGCCATCCTGTAATAGTGTCATTTTTATTCCTTACCATTTTCCAGGCATAGCTGACGTTGTAGGCTTCTTTTCCAATTTCTCTCAGTTTGTTTACATGCCAAGACAGTGAGGAGTTCACAGGAACCGTAATGATCTGGCTGCCCAGGGGAATGCTATATTGGCAGATACAACATCCAGCATGTTATTAAACACTGAGTAAGTACTTAAGCAAAACCTATCTGCTGTACCTTTATAAAAGTATCATAAGATATGAAGAGATTAACTGTTATCCGTCTTAGGTGAAGAAAAAGCGTATGCATGCTGAAAATGCACTCGTTTACCACCATGTTTTGAGTTAAAACACATACTCAGATTAGACAAAGGATAAAGAAAACCCCAGACCAAATAGTGGGAAATGTCCCTGACATGCAAGAGAGAGATTAGAAAGAGTATTGGCCAGATCAGCCGTGGAAGCCACTGCTTAGCACGCCAGATGATAAAATGAAGAAAGCTGAAGGAAACAAACCAGAGCCACTGGGGGCAGGGGAATTCCATTCAAGCACACAGATATTGTAGGAAAAGGAATTTTACATTATCTTCTCTTAAAACTCCTCTAGAAATACTTCTAGTGCCCTAAGGGCTGCTAATATTTGGAATTGCATCCCAATCCCTTACCTAAGGATGTTCTGTCGCACCAGCTCAAATTTAGGAATGTTCTCATAATGGATAATATCCGTGTGGAGCGGTGGTTCAGACAGCAAGTAGGGCCTGGTAAGGGATGGGTGCATAAGAGTGTATCCTAAAAAATAAAGACACAAACCCATACATTGAATACATTATAACAACTGAGCCCAGGATGAATATTCATTAGGAGGAAAAAAAAAGGAATACACTAACTACATACAGTTTTTGCAAAGGCTTAACAAACGTCAGTAAACAAGCAATATTACCATTGAAGAAGTTGCAAATGCAGAACTAGGTAAGTTGCAAATGAAAGACAGCTCGAAGAACCAAGCAATAAAAAAGAGGCTGGGATCAGAGGAAAAGAGCTGAACACACATATACACCAGTTCTGCCTTCTGCTCTACGCATACAGAAAACCTTGGATGTTACACATGTAGAAAATCTCAACAGCAAGCAAGCATTTCCACATCAAAACTCCAGTACAGAAATTTCAAGTTATGAATCCTCCTACAGCCTCCAGCAACTCCCAGGCAAAACTAACCAAACAACGTCCAAGTAATCTTTTAATAAATATTATCATTCATTACTTACAGACTATTTAGAGACATGAGAATTAAGAGTATCCTTCTGGTGGCTGATGACCTCAGTGGGACTAGAAGAGACTATTTGAGCCAAAAAGTTACCTTTATTATCAATGAGGAAAGTGTAGGAACCCAAGGAGTCTTGATAATAGGTGACATCTTCCAAGATATAGGCGAGATTAATGTCTACTCCAACGATCCCTAGCAGCAGGTTTCCAAAGTAACACGGTTTACTTACAGTCATTATCAGTCCTTAGAATGAGAGAAATAACAAACTCATCAGCAATAGTGTCTAGTTAATTATTTTTAGAGGAAACAGCATGCACTTCATAATTTCAAAATGTTATATAGTTAAATTTTATATAGTATTCGTTGCTGGAATACGGACAAAAATTGGCATGCCGACAGGGAAGCTGAACAGGTTATCTGTCATGTCTGGCTGCTGTTAGCCACTCTCCCTAATTAGTTAATTTCTACGTTTCTGATAGTGACCTAAGGTACATTTAATCAATTTATTAAAATACACACCACAAGTAATGTTTTGGGGTTTTTGTCAGTCTCAAATGGATGCCTTACAGATAAGAAATGCGTTTGCATGAAAAGCCAAGATAGTATTTTGCTCCTTAACATCATTTAAGGCAATTTAAAAGTTAGGGGGAGGAGGGAGGAAGAGAATTTATATTTGTAAAGCAACAATAGGGATGAATTATTGCTCATCTAATTGCATTTTCAGAATATTGAACCTCCTCTGCTTAACTAAATCCCAATATGGCCACTGTACTGGGAATCATACCCATAATTACACAATGCTTTGGGACGCATCTTGTGCCTGAGGTAAGAACTCTCAGTAATACCTTATTTCTCTTCCTTTCTACACCACTGCTATTTGGAAACTCAGTGACTCTTTTCCTTCAAACCAATATAGAATTCATTTGCATGTATAAGCTTTTAAGTACACTTTGAAATTTATGTAAGACAAACCTTCTCTGTTGCACCATTTCTAATCCTTCTGTTGCTCAAATTTTCCATTATGCTTGGATATGTCTTTGTGCGAGAGTAATAATATGGCTTAACTACCGAGGTTAGGAAACACAGAAAATAGCAAGCATTCTGACTCAGAAGAGATTTGCTCAGGAATAGTCTTAAATTTCTTTCGGGACTCAACACACAAGGCAAACGCGCAACGTAACTCAGCAGCCCTTGAAAACTGTTCAGCATAACCCTCAGCTACTCCTATTACCTGAGACTAGGAGTGTGCAAAGTCCTGAATGAGGAAATACAGATTTTGCTTGATTCTCAAAGCAATATAAAATCACCAATGTATTTCCTAACAGCACTGTGATGGTCACATCTCTTTACATAGCACCAGAGCAGTACTAGAGAAGCATCAGGTGAGCTGCCCAAGAACTAGCAGGGGTAAACCCTACAACTCCGACCTTCCAAGCATGTACACCTAGCTTCAGGAAAGGCACCTGATCCCAAAGGTAAAAGGAGCAGCAGCACTGCAGCTTACAACTGATGACACTTAAGCAAGTATGAGCTCAGGTGGTGGGACCCACGGCTGGGTGTGTGTCCAGCCGAGGGAGCTCTGCCAGCACCGTGGGAGCAGCCCAAGCCCGGTGGTAGCTCCCAGAAGCCTCTATCGGTATCTGCACCTTCAGTCTCCCCATTACTGGAGGTAGGGTGGAGATCAGATCAAGCTGAACATGCTGCTTTTGTTAACAAGGCATCTAATTCTAAGGTAAAAGGGAAGACCCATGCACCTTCTCACCCCATCAGCATAAATTAGAAACTGATGGGAGAATCAGAGTGCAGACATCTGCGGCGTTAAGACTGATGCATTCACACAATCTATGGAAAAACTGTTACCAGCTTTCCACTGAATTCAGCATATCGCTTGCTCCAGACTGGCCATGTGATCACTAGCCAGCTCAGGCTTCCTCTTCTGCCCAGTGCTGGGGGCAGACCAAGTGTGCTGAAGCTAAAGAAGAGCTAAGAATAGCAAATTTTGGGCAATAGTCAATAGCCTCTCTCTGTGCCATTTGCTAAGCTGGTTGTCTTCCCCCTCTTACAGAGGTCTGACTGCCAGTATCCAGCATCCCCATGTTCAGAGCCCGGCAGAGGGAACAGGTGCTAAACTAGTTGTGAAGAGCCACTGCTTGAGATGCAAAGACAGAATGAAGGGTAGTCCGGCAGGAAGGATGATTCTAAAGTCACATCCACAGCCCCACAGGAAACAAAGGCTCAAACGGAAACAACTTTTTCTCTCTTCCACTGTGGGGTCCTAGGCAATCCCCTGAGTCTACCTGTAAGACCTCAAGACATACCAAAGTACTGCAGTAATGAACCCTGCAATGGTGCAGCACAGTGATGCCTGTCATTCCAACGTGACAAGACTGCTTCCCTCAAGTACAAAGAACTTCTCTCCACAAATTATGGATGCTGTATATGTGCACATACCTAAGAACAAATTTCACCCCGAAGAATCCAACTTAAATCTATTTACTCCATGTGTTATTACCATTTTTTTTCAGAACTAGACCTTCTGCAGATCAAAAAACTTACCGGCATGAAAGGTTAATTTTATATTTGCCTTGGGAACACACCTAAAGGCATCGTATTATAAAGCCACAGTACATTTGAGAACAGGCAAGCAAAGGGAACCTAAGCTCTTACATCTTTAGACCTAAATTCAGTGTAAGCACTTACCATCTCCCATTTCATCTGAGAAAGGCAGACTGAAGACCGCCTCATCGATCATTCGGTTGGGGAGGTTTGTATAGAATCGGCCAACTGTAGTTTCCAGGTTACTCAGCTGGTTTAGGACCATCATGCTTCCCTTGATCACAGGTAGGGCTGTTCGGTCTGGCACCCCGTACTTCACCGAGTTCTGCTCTGCCAGGTCTCGCAGAAAGGCCAGTTCCTTCAAACCTGTCACTCCCTCTGAAACAGAGATGCAAGAAATAGAAGGAAAAAGATAAAAGCAGCTTGATTTCCATCAAGACTTCCATATCTTACTCCAAAGTACTGTAAGTAAAAGCAAAATGATACACATGCTATACCATGGGACTGAATATGCTATAAGGCTTATTTAAGCAATAAGGTAAAGTGCTGAAAGACTAGTATGGTCTTAGGAAAAGTAATTAGCTAGCACAACATTTATTAAGATTGCCTCTCACATACTGTTGCATGGTGCAAAAATTTAACACGCTGTTCACATCACCACTTTAAACAAAGATCTTTTAACAAAGACTTAGTGACCCATAAATCCACAGGATAGTTCTTTGTTCGCCACCAGTGGCTAGTCCACATAAAGGACCAGGAGCGTATTATATGCCCTTGGAGATAACAGGCTTTGTTCTTTAGCTTAAACATTAAAGTTTCATGTTTTACACGAGTTCCAGGCTTATTTTCTGCAGACAAATCAAATACTTTTGTACATCCTACATCTCAAATGAGTATTTAAATTTACAGTCAAATAATACTTCAGCTTTAGCATTAGTTTCCTTGGCTAGAGTCCATGTGCAACTTTTTAGTATACAACACACAACCTTCTTACTGAAAATGCTTTATTGGAAAAAGCACAGCATGCCAAACTACCGTGTGCATGATCTTCACACTTAACTTCACTCTTAAGCTGGGTCCTAAGTTATCGAAGGATTTCAGATTACATTTGGTGTTACATTCATGCTCCTTGGCTAACGACCGAAATGGAAGTCACGTACATTCTCATTCTGCTGCACCAGGAAACATCGGCAGTGCCAGGAAGGTTTAAAGTTGCAATAGTTACCAAATTTAATTCAGTCTGGTTGCCACTAGACCAATCAGGCAACAATACTTTATATCCTGAGTAGCCGCACTGTGATATATAAGTATACAGTGGCACACAGTTTTATATACCAAAGTAACATCATCTGGATGCAGCCTTGGATTACATGGGCCAACATTCATTAATGAACTGCTCCAAATAAGGTGTGGAATCACATTTGAATGAGCTTAACAAGCTAGCTGTACAATGAAAGGGAATTTTCATAGACTAGAAATACAGAAACATTTCTCACCATTCATAAGTGCGTAAGTAAGAATCATTACTGAGTTATTGAGGAAACTATTTTCTTCATTGATGACACGTAGAGTAGCTTTTTTATCATCTTCTGAGGAATCTTTTGAGGTTATCCCAGCCGAGAGATAAATTATGACCATATCAGTATCTAAAAAGAATTATATATATATATAGCAGAAAGTGCATTAGAATTTTAACTCGGGAAAGTCAGGTGCTAAGAGCCTTTCCATCTGCTTACAACCATATACCGCCAACAGCTTCATTTGTGAGATTGACAGGAATATCCAGTGGATAAACATGCTGCAGCCTTACGAACTATATAATTTGCTACTAATCTTCCATCCATAGCATTTAACAGACACCTGTTTCAACTGGCACCTACCAGCTACCCAGAAGCACTGTGGCTTGTTTCTCCCGAGCAGACCTCACAGGCACCTTCTGGCCTGGCTGCAAGCGGGCAGGAGCACGTGAGACCAGCACACGGTGTGCTGCAGAAGCAGCTCTGACTCCATGCAGAGGGCTTAACAAAAGCAAAAAAACCTGCAGGTTTCGTCTCCTGACCCACTGTTCCTTCTCCCATCCTGCAATTCTACAGAGTGGAGCTATGCTGCATCCCAGGGGAGCATCCAATCGATATTTCCTACACAAAAAGCGCATGGTGCTTTCCCAGCCATTGCTGCTGCAAGAGCTGCGCACGGGCTCGGCATTGCTGTTGCTGCCGATCACAGAGCCCTCCTCATCCTCCCTTCCTCTAAGGTTTGGCCGTGCAACCAGTCCCTGCTGTAGGACGGTGGCAGGCAGCCCAACAGTCGTACACGAGAAACACGAAATCCCTGTAAAAGACCTTTTCACCCACTCCCCTCCTTCGTGCCTGCACCAGCACCGCTGCAACCTCACCCGTGGCTTGCAGCACCATAGCGGGAGGCTGCCGCAGGACGGAAGGCACCTGGTGCTTTCCTACGGTGTAGGTTAGAGCGTGACGCCGGAGAAATGCGACACAGCGCACCGCCATTCACCATCGGCTAGTTTCGCGTGAAGGTGAACACGTTTTTCAAGCCGAGTATGTTTTTGGCGAAAGGCCTGCCTCACAGCCTTTGAACACGTAAATCCAGATCCTTGCTTATACACCAATCTGTTTCATCGTAATAGATCTCAGTATTAAAAGTGTTTTATGCACGTAATTAAGACACTTGTAGGGATCATACATCACCATATAAGCTGAAGCACATGAGGTTAGTTGGTTATATACTAACTTTGTCTCATCTGGGTTGGTTTTTTTTGTGGTTTTGTTGTGTGTTTTGGGGTGTTTTTTAATAGGTATGAAAGCTTTGACTTGTCCATTTTGTCACCGTGACTTGAAAAGAATTTCTGCTGGAATTGGCTTTTGATACAAACAATTAAGGAGCTGTTAATTTTGAGGAAATTTCTGCTTTTTTTTTTTTTTTTTTAAGAAGCTAAAACCAGAGGAGAAAAAAGCAAAGCCAGGCATTAATGCAGCTTTGGCTGTAGTTTAAGGAAAATTGTTAACGTGTTTCCTAGGCTATAGCACAGCTATTACATACTGCAGCCAGGCATGATGATGCAGTCTAAGGGCTTTGCTAGCAGGAGTAACATAAGATGGCCCGAAGTCTGCATTAGGGACCAGTGCGAAACAGGGCATCTCATCATTCAATAGCTGATCATCCTACGCTATTTGACACGCTGCACATCTGAATACAAGAGCCTTTTCCAGCTACCAGTGTACCATTACTGCATTTATCTACCTATAACATGTGCATGTATATAATATATATAGCCACACAGCAAATTTTTTTTGTTTGTGTGTATATATATACACATACATATGCATAGAGACACGCACACCCTACCTATTTATCTTGAACTTTCAGGGAATGTTGGTACTCAGTGGCAGATCATTTTCTTACACTTTGGGATCAGGGTCTGCTGAGCAGGACTGCAATAAGAACCGGCATAAGGCAGGAAATTCAAACGTGTTCAAGGGCACAATTCTTCCATCTCATACCAGTAGTTCCCTTCTAACTTTTCCAGTGTGAATTTGGGAGCAAGGCTGTATCTCAATAGCTTCCCCAACACACCCACACATTGTTCTCCGGGAACAGGATGTTAGAAAATTAACAGTGAAATGAATGACATTGTTTCTAGGTTTATTTTCCTTTTTAAAAAAAGATGAAAACATTATTTACAAGAAAATGAGACATGTTTTATAAACATCCTCTTCTCAAAGCTATTGCATCTCACCCTACGAATTCTGAAATTTGCTATATACACCTTAGGTTTTCAAAATCTTTCAAACTTAGAGAAAACCCAACTCCAAAGCATTTGCCTTTTCTTTTAGTTTTCTGTGCTTGTGCCCCAAAATAATTGTTCTGTATAAAACTTCATAAAAGTACGTGTTTTCACATTAATAAAGAATATGCCAAAACCTTCTAATCCTAATATACAAACAGTGCCAAACACAAAAGATATGCAGGAAAATGCTGCAAGACTCTACAGCTGATGTTCTTGGAATAACTACTTATAACTAATGCACCTTATCCCAGCCAGCTTCAGCAGCACTGGATTTTAATTTTGTTAATTTTTTATTTTCTGTTGCACCCCTTTCATCATTTTGCCAGAGGATGGTAAAAGCCTGCCCTTGACAACCCTGCCTTTCAGCCAAGCAGTGTCCAGTCAGATAAATGTTTCACTGTCATCTATGGCCTAAAGTTCAGAAGCTGGCTGAACCTTTAATTGCAAAAGCACCATTTTATAAACAAAAGGCAAGCCACATGAAGTAGGAGCCCATTTCCTCAGTCCTTCCAAAGCACTTTCATTTCTGGACTTTTCACTTTCTCCTGTTCCAGACAGCATCTGAGCTGGTGTCCTTCAGGACACTGATGAATTTGCACTCATTGGAGCAGGCACAGGACCAAGCTATGGGATCTGCGTTACACGAATTGCCTAAACCAACAGAGACCGGCCTGCTTTCTCTACCCTGCCATGGCACTGGGAATGTTACTCAATTCCAATGAGCACTCAGAGCACAGGTTCAAGAATTTGCCTTCCACAGCTTCCTGGCAAGCAAACATGTAACTCAGTTTCACATCCATCTTTTCCACATCTTTCACCACATTCTCATTACATAAAACACACAACCCCCACCACCCCCCAATCCTGGGAATGGGAAGGAGAAAGCCCACAGTGCATACACCAAAATACAGGAGGATATTCTTAGATGAAGGAAAATTTAGCCGGGCCAACCTCACATTCCATAAAATATCACCCATAATCGGCATTCTCAAAAAACCCTTTTCCCTGAGAAGCAAGGGCCACTTCCGTAGGATTCCAGTTATGCACATGACCCATATACATATGTTTTAGCAATAATTAAATGAACCTGCAGCAACAGCAGCTTTCATTGAAAGGACCCACACACACACATTTGGGAAATAATTCAGCTATCAGACAATTCAATCCTGCAATTTCATATTATAGTTCAAAAGAAAGGGAAGCCAGCAAGTGAAATAAATAAAAAGGGAGTGGCCACATTCAACAGTCACTCACGCAGATTCCAGATCAAGTAAATGCTACTTACAAAACCATGTGCTTCCCTCCACCTTTTTTTTTTTTTTAAATATTCAAGAGACTACACACCCCTCTGGCCTCTGTCAAAGCAAGAATCTCAAATAAGAAAACATTTGCAAGCTCCAGAAATAATCAGGATTGCCCAAGAAGAGACTTACTTCCTTGGAGTTTTGTGCCATTGTTTGTATTTCGTATCAACTGGAAAGCCTTTTGAAATCCCACTGCATGCTGCGTAGAGCTGTCAGATGACTTTATACTACTAACGAAGGTGGACATCTTCCTTTTTGTCTCACTAGTGGCAGGAGACAGAAATGTCTTATAGCACTGATCCAGCGAGCAGGTTCTTACTGTGTCTGCCACGGTTAACACAGAGATCTTGAAAGAGAAGAATCTATATTGGATTACCTTACCATTTATAATTCTTTACACACCAATACAGAAAACACAATGATAAGCTAACTGAAGAGATTCTGTGGATTTAAAATTCAATTGTTAAAAAATAAATGCTTGAGGCATAAATCCATCAAATTTGAAGAGGATTAGACTTATGGTGAATTCAAGTCAGTCTTTGTTTCTCAGATGAAGTCAGCTTCACTCTGCTCATACATAATAGTTAATACACGGTTCTGGGCAGAAGCCTAAGTGAACTAGAGATAACTGAAAACAAAATCAGCAAAGAGCATTTTCAGGAAAGCCTTGAGTGGCTAGGGAAAAGTGGAGTGCATACAGAAAACAAAACCAAAAAACACTTCTAAGAACTTTTCATAGGTAAAGCATTACATTGTTTTAACATTTCAGTCAAAGCACACCAAAGCTACCATCAATTTTTATCCTGTAAATAAGGTATATAGTGGTAACACTTGCATTAATATACACGTAACATACCAGTTTTATTAAATGAGCGGCATACTTTATTAGAAATTACGACTGATGCAAGATAGTCACAGAATGAAGCACTAATTATATACCCGTCTAACAGGTTTCACAACCACTGAGCTACTGACCAAGTCATATGTCTTAAATGTATTTTCTTCATTACAGGTCTATATTAAGACAAACACTTGACACTTAAATTTAAGTACTATTAATTCTGCTAAACTATAAGCGTTATCTTACAGTATTAAAACTCTCTAAAAGCACAGAAGTTAGAAGTGTTTTTCCTGTACTATTAATGGAAGATTTAAGGCAAAGATGGTTCTTGAACTTGATCTGACTGAAACTCCCCGCCAACAAAAAAAAAAAAAAAAAAAAAAAAAAAGAACCCAGGCAGAAAGAATGATCAAAGTCTCGCTTGCAGAGAATTACTGCAAGTAAAGACCGAACTGGGGGACTGCTTGTGGTCCTACAGAAGCACCTTATGGGCCCCTGGTTGTAATCCATACCTCAAAAAATTAGAGGTTAAGTGACTTTCTCATTGCCAAGTAAAGTATCTGCGGCAGAGCAAGACCAAGGTTTCTTGGCCCTTGGCTTTATCCTTTCCTTGCTGGTATCACGGTTGTCCTGGAATCTTCCGAACACTAATTACATTTCAGCTCACCCCAGTGTAGCAGCAAAATAGATAATTTCCATTTTCACAAGCAAAAAAGACAGCCTCAGAGATAAAATGAGTTGCTCAAAGCAATCTAGTACTTCAGAAGTTGTCAGGCTCAGAGCATGGTTCTCCTAATTGCACACTGTATCACACTGCTGACCATCACCTAAAGTCTCTGCCAAGATGAAGGAGCCTTTAAAGATTACTCAGAAACAAGATTTTGCCTTAGATCAGTAGCTTACCCTTCTTTTTTTTCCAGCCTGCAGATCCCCAAATGTTTCCCCTGCAGTAATATAGACTTCCAAAAGTGAGTTCAAGTCTTCAACACCCATTAGAGGTAGACCACAGATCCCCATGAGTTCATGGACCGCAAGTTAAAAACACCGATTTGGATGAAAACTGAAAACACTGAGCATGGTTGAAACCAATGAAAACATGTTCATTGCTTGGAGAAAGCTTACCTTATCGTGTTCATCTATAGAGCTCAGAATAACCTGAGCAGCATCTTTGGCAATCTGAAGCTGTGTCTCTGTGACCGAAGCCCCATGGTCCACAATGACAACGATATGCTTGGACTGAGGTCGAACAGTAGAAACATAGACGGGTCTGAAGAAGAACAAAACCCAAACCACCGTCATGAGTCATCTTGTAATTTCCACTAAAATGATTACAAGTAAAAATGGTCAAGAATTAAAAAAACCCAAAACACCCCACAAAGAAACAATGAAATGTAACAGGAGTTCCTGCCTTTATGAAAACTTCTACTAAGACAGACCAGCTGAGAACCTGAACATACAGAAAAGGCCGTAGTTTTGACTCTTTCTCTGATTTTTTTAATCCAAATCAGATGTCGGATCCTTCTCCCTCTGTCACAGCAACTGCTTTCAGCTAGGAATAAAATAATTTTGCTGACACAGCAGCAGTGCTTGGAATTACTGTTTGCAGCAGCTCGCATGAAGTTTTGGAAGCACTGACAAGCAAGAAATGCCTCATGATAAACGCTGGGTTCTGGGAACCTTACTCACATGTAAAAGTAAGTGCAATAGTGGGTATATGCTGGTTACATGACAAGTAAAAACCTGTGCAACTGTGCACAGCTGCATTAGCATAGGGTGTTTGGTTTACTGCAGTAAGCAAAGGCTTCTGGCCAAGAAAGGGTTTTCTCTTGGTGCCCTGGAATGCATTTCACATGGGTTGTGCTCCACAACCCCTTGGGTGTGTGTAGTTTTAAACCCCATGGCCAATGGGAGTTAACTGTGGTGAAGGCTCCTGGTGCTGCCATGTGGCTGTGCTAACATCAGAAAACATTTTCAGTGAAGCGATGCTCAGACGCAGTTCAATACTGTGAGAGATGCATGAAAGATTTCACAAGCTCTCGCGCCAAGGTTTCAACCTGGAACAAATTAGGAAGATCTTCAGCAGGGAGGAAGGATT
Organism: Ibycter americanus; assembly: GCA_035590275.1. NCBI lineage: Eukaryota > Metazoa > Chordata > Aves > Falconiformes > Falconidae > Ibycter > Ibycter americanus. Next base: position 33,340,208 of record JAVJGI010000032.1, on the reverse strand, counting down.
TAAAAAAAAAACCAAAAAAACCCCCCAGGATTCTCTTCCCTCTTCAGTCCAGACCCAAAACTAGTTAAGAGTCAACTGTGAATTTGGGGATCTACATTTTATTATATCAAAGGCAGCCACAAAAATCTTATGAAGAGTAAAGGAAGTGCAGAAGACTTTAGACTAGGCACTGCAATAAACAACCGGCACAAATCAGTTCTTAATTGTAAAACAGCCCGCAGCTCTATACTGGTATTAATACCTAGAACTTAAATAGGGCCTTTGATCTTCAAAGCACTTAAGTATTAACCAATTAATCCATCCAAACTACCATCTGATGTAAATACTAGCAGAAAGAGATCCCTTATTTAGCCGTGGAGAAACTGTGACCCAGACTAAGCGATCTGGATGAAATCACCAATGGTTTTAACGTCAAAATTCTGATCAAGACTGCAGTACCCCTGGCTCTCACATCTTCAGACCACACCTTTCCAAGACCACAGAAAACCTAATCAAGCCCAGACGCTTCATGCTTTGATGAGACATAGAGGATAACATCTGAAAACATTTGATTGCTCAACACTGACAGGTAACCAAAACACTTATTAGTCTCTGTGCTCTCAGCCACATGGAAATGTACCTGGATGCGCTGATACTTCCTCCGCATAGATTGATTAACTGGTGCAGTTAGCTAATGTGTGACCGGAGATACCGAGCCACTGCACTTTGTTAGAAGGTTCCACCCTTGAGTCTTTATTAGTCCCACAGTACTGACAGCAAAAGCTAGGGAAAAATCCTGCCCTGTAACTGCTTTGTTTCACACCTACAGAACAGAAACATTCCCCTGTGCAAGAAAACCCTGTCACTATTTGATCCTTTTTTTCTACCTTTTTTTTTAGTAGAAAAAGAATGTTTCCACTATTGCTGCTTCCCTACTATCCACCATGTGCCACTTGAACCATGGGTGGAGACTGGATAAATGCTTCTACCTATGTCCCTTCCAGTCCCTCACCCTTCCACCCCCCCCTCCCCAAAGTGATGCACCTGCCAAATCAGTAGAATATGTGTTCACTACTTCATTAACAGGGGTCAAGTATGAGTCAAATAGAAGTACAATTTTGCCTATGGGCTGACCTACAATTCACAAGTTACTGCTATTTATAGCTTATTTGCTTTAGGAGAGGTGAAGAACCTGTATGTAATTTTATTTTACTTCGAAGTTTCTTAAAAACGAAAACTGGAGCTTTAAAAAACAAACCTAAGAAAACTCAAGGGACTCCATTAAAACTTACTCACGAATGTCGTCATCTTGGCAAAGTGTAACACTGAAATGAAATCAGTGCTTGAGGAATCCAGTTTTAGTGCTTTGCCCAGTAAATTGTAAGCAGACAAATCATACCTGCTGCGGTGTTCATAGCTGCCTTTGCATCGGAACTTGTGGGCTGGGAAAACAGTGAAAATGCCTTCTTCTGAGCTGAAATACTGCCATTTAATTCCTGGGTTAGACTTCAGATTATCAGCAAGAACTGAAGATCGGAGAGGAAAAAAGAAAAATGAGGTAGAGTTACGAAGGGAGGTCAAACTTGGAAGTATGTTTATTCAAGGCATCTCTTGTATGTGCTCGGAGAAGAATAACGTGACTCCCAACACGAAATACAAGTAGCTCTATTTGAGAATTGATAGAGCTTCACATCTGATTTGCTAACAGTTAAAGTCTTTTGAAAACTTAACACTGGATTTGACAGATTTTGTTTAATACGCGACGACAATTCTTCAATCTCTGAAGTATAACTGGGTCCCAAGAAGCCAAGGAGCAAGGAAGGAAGAGATTAAGGCAATTATATCTAATATGTATACATACATACATACATTCATATGTAATTATCCACATAGTTTTCATAAAGAAAAAAACCTAATGTTAAAAAAAAAATCACGTGTCCTTTACATACTGAAATAACTCCAAAATATTAAACAGGTTTGCTGCTTACAGCTCTGTAACCAAAGCTGTTAAAATTACTTATTCTGACATCCGTTTAAAAATGTCTATAGGAACATTTAGCAAAAATAGTTTTACATGCAAATGTGGCTCAAGGAAAAACTCACCATACAGAAACAGCTGAAAAGGTTAAAAAAAAAGGGCGGCGGGGGGGGGGGGAAATCTGTCTTTCCTCTTTGTTCCCCATGCTCTCCTGTTTGTAAGGGTAGATAGGTACAGCTCCCACTCTCGGGCCTCAAGAATTTCTCCAAGTTCCTCATTATCCCTGTGCCATAATTAACCAGGCTGTTGACTCTCAAGTACTGCCTGTTAGGAGAGAGAGCCACTTCTCAGCATCTTCCCCCAAAGGGTTATGCAGTGGCTGTGCTCTCCAAGTGCCAGCTGGTGGGTGGGGGCTCCATGCTGGTTCCACCCATCCTCACCATGAGCATCACCACGTTCCCATTTCCAAGATCATAAAATTCAGAAGGAATGATAATAACAGTTCCTTGCAGCTATATCGCAACTTTCTTCCAAGTCTCTCAAACTCCTCTGTGGCGGGTGATCATTAGTTACTCATTGCATAGACAAAAAGTGAAGAACAAAGAAGGTAAATGACATGTTCCCAAGTCATGTACTCAAGCAGGAACCGAGCTCAGAATATAACCGTAGGGTACAGATCTCAAACCCTCCTGTAGTTTATAGGCCACATTCATTCTCCTTAAAATGTGCTTGCTTTCTTACTAAAATAATCTCTAAGGAAGCACTGCTTAACACTAACAATAAAAGCAATTCAAAAGGTACAGCTTAGCAATACTAACAAAACTGACTACACCAGTAAACCCCCAAACCACCACCAAACCCAACAACCAAACAAAGCAGCTACCCCACAGCCAAGACTGCCTGTACGAGTAACTTGTGAAGGTATTTCATATACCAAGCTAAGCCAACGGAGTGCAGAGATACTGCGGAAATCCCGAGCACTCAGAGCCCAGGTGGGGACAATCGTGTCTGAATCAGCCGAGGCAGAGGCAGCGCCGGGATTTCTGCCTCGCAGGGCAATGGCAATGTCCTAGCTGCCAGCCGGAGCACACACCCCGGCCGCTCGCTCTGCAAGCCTCCAGAGATGAAGGGATTGCTGCTCATCCCATGCAACCACCAGCTTTGCCACGGCGATGATATTAGGCAGCTGTAGGCTTGCTGAGTCCTCTAAAGCAAGAGGAAAAACGCTCCCAGGAGAGAGGGAACAGAAAGTCATTAGCATGGGAGGCACAAACCCTCTCACCACCACAGCAGTAACAGGATTATGTTCCACTTGGAGCAAATCATCATCTCTGCTTGCGGCAAACTGAAAATAAAACCTCAGTGTTTGAATTCTTTAGTTTTTACCTAACAGTTAAAATGGATTGTACCAGCTTAAAATGCATTACAAAAACATCCCAAAACTAAAACCCACAAACAAAAAAAAAAAGGGAAAAAAAGCATTTCCTTGCCATTTCTCCTTTCATGTTCTTTGATTACAAAACTAGCCAGAACTGGCACAGGGCAGCTCTGATTTACAGGGCTTCACCTTTTGCTGAGCATTCACTTTTGGCATTTCCTTCAGGACTGACACTGGAAATAGGTCAGCCGGTTTCATCTCCTGGATCTCACTCATTATCAAATACCCCAATATTTGGCTTGGAAATTACTTCAGGGCACATTTCAAACCCTCCCAGACATTCTACAACAAAATATCCACGTAGTATAGTTTAAGTTCAACATCCTCAACAGTTTAGCAGTTACTCAAGTTTCCCAGACTGGCTGCAGCCGTGATGTTCTCTCCACATTCAGCTCAGCATAATTACCCTGTAAAACCCACTATCTTGGGGGTTCCCCCCCACACCTTTTGCCACAGTTTTTTATATTTCCACAGCCCCACTGGAAGTCCCAGTTGCACCCTGCTGCACTCTGTACAAAGATGCAGCTTTGCACAATTGTGGTTTTGAAGAACTCGGTGCCTCAATGGACCGAGGAAGAAACAAGAACAAGATGTGAAATGGCTGATGAGGGTTCTCCCAGTGCGCTAACGACTGAGTCTGGAACCAGAACTACCCTCTGCTCACACCTCTCACCTCCTCATCCTTCTCCAAAAAACCACCAGTTCGACTCCAACAAAGATGCCAAAGCTTGTTTCTCTCTCTCTCCCCTGCGCACAGGTAAAATCAGCCTGGTGATGCTCTGGGGAGCAGGAATCTTTTTCTCTCATGAATTTTCACACTTGCAAGGAAAGCACTCAAGACCTTGCAACAAAACGTCAAATTCCACAATAGTGTTTCACTCAAGTTCCCCCTAAATTTCTCTTAAGTTCTAGTTTTGATTTTACACCTGATATGATGCCAGTTTAGCAGCATCGTTTCTGACCTGTACAAAGAGCAGGTTTCTCCAGTCACAGACAATGGTTTCCCTGTAGCAGGGACAGAAAGCAATTTGCAATTTTAATATCGCCAAATTTAGGTACCATGGAAAACTTTAGGCAAAAATCAGTTTTAATTAAAAACAAAATAAAGCTAAGCCACACAGAATTTCTAGCTTTTATAGCTCGGACTACCAGAAATCCCTCTTCTTATCCCCCTCCAAAGCACCCACCCTCTTCTTCTCTCTGAAATCTAGTGTGGAAAACCCCAGGTTAGTTACTGAACTCATGGAGGGCTGGGCAGCCTGTCCCTTCAGAGAATGTGCAGCACTGGTGCTCACAGCCCACACACGCTGTCCTGCGTGGGAACACACTGCATGGCAACAGTTCTGGGAATCAGGGAAGTATCTGATATCCCTTTATTAAGCTGCAAAGAGAAACCTGGGGAGAAAAATCCTTTGAAAGTATCAAAAACTTGAAAGAAAAAAGAAAATCATAACTGTTTACATAATTTTTTTTAAACAACACTGTCTTTCAGCAGTGTATGCTGATCAACATTATCCATTCTCCTGCCATACAAAAAACTTAGAAAAAGGTAATACAGTGAGACTTTGACATGAATAAGGTCACCAAAGGCCGGGCACACTATGACCCTGCAGCACAGCACTTGCCATGTGCAGGTTATTCCTGGTTTCCCTGACGTCCAGGTCCAGGTGCCAGAGGAGAACCTCACAGCTGTATCACGCAGTGGGCGTAATGTAGCAAGTTAGCCAAAAAATCGAAGTGTGATTTGCTATTTATTTAGGTGGAGGCACAGAGTACCTACAGAAACGTCCGTCGTGCGCACCGACTGCTGCTTTTGGATGCTGGAGTTTTCAGCCAGACCACTACGGCTGAACTGCTGGTTGACGACTGCACTGCCTTGCAGGCAGGGAGGGACATGAGACTATCAAACATTTAAATCCTTTTTATGTCTAGCCACCAGGATGTCATAGTTCTGGGGGTGAAGTATGGCAATTGTTTTGTATAAAGGGGCTGAATTTCTGGGATTTAAGGTTTTTGTGAGGGGTTACAGAACTGGAAAAATGGATTTTCAAATCAGACATGTGAGCACTCAGTTAAAGCCTGGATGAAATAACTGGTCCTGCTTAATTTCACCAACAGCATTAAAATAAAGGAGTTGATAATTAAAAGGGTTGGTTTTTTTTTTAGTCATTACTTTATATTTACCCACAAGAGTATCTGGATTTAAAAGTTAATTTTCCCCACAAACAACTGGTTTTGAACCTCAAACTCCTTACAGCCTCAGTGCCTCTCTCTGCTATTCCTCCTTTTCACAAAGTTCTGCTCATGTTTTCCTTCAGCTAGTATGTGAGTTCAATAATGTCCTCCCCAGAGACTACCAATTTTATCGTAACTCTTTGCTTTTTTTTTTTTGTCTCTTTTCCCTATGACCACAGAAGATAATCTCCCAACAGATAAGCTACAGCTGAAAAATACATACTTTTTCTCTTTAAATGCACTCTGATTTTCCATCCACTAAAGCTGTAAGAATGCCCCGTAGATATTTCCTCATTTCTTGCTCCCTGACAGGACACCCAGCAGATGCTCTTTTTCAGCCTAATCTTACTCACCCCAAACTCTGCCTGTACTTTACTCTCACCTCCTCCTTCCAGCAAAACCAGCCTCTGGACAGGTTACACCATCACAACACCCCAACAAAAAACATACCGTAAGACAAGCTGCCTGCCTAGACTATAGCTAAAGGCTAAATCTGTCAAAATTACACCCTTGGCAGCACCAGCAGAAATGTGTGCAGGGCATCTCACTGGTGCTTACTTTCTAGGCTCCCTATGCTTGGCCTGTGCTTCCATTTTAACTCAAAAAGTCATTTACTTTTTTCATTTTCTGGTCAGGTTCAGGAGATTTTTGCAAGTATAAGAAAGTACCCATCTCCCTGTTCTAAAAGTATTCTGTATTACTGAATACACATAATGACTTTGCTTTTCTAAAGTGAGCATCACTAAATAGACCCAGCCTTGATACCACACTACTTGGAGGAAGCCAAGAGTCCAAGTCCTATAAACACAATAATCTTAGTGGAATCCCTTAGTTCCAGACACGGAGTGGGGATATAACCGGCCAGCTGGGAGCTGCTGCCCATGAGCTGGCATTGCCAACTTGCTCCGCAACGTCTGTCCCCTCCACTTACAATGCAGCACTATCTGACCCTAAATTCTGCCGCAGGCAGAAAAAGTTGAAAAGTATTAACACGAGAGTATTTGAAATGATCATTCTCTTTAATTATAAATATATCACAAGGCAAAAAGGACTTTTAGAAAGAAAGTCCTATGTGATAGGGTTTATAAAACTTCAAAGGGAATGTGATATGATAACACTTAGCACTTCTAGATACCACTTTACATCTTCAAAGCATAGTCAAATCATTAACTAATTAATCTTCAAAGAACAGCACAAACAGTCAGTGAAAAAAAAGAAAAGGAACTACTGAACATAATTGCTCATTATAAAAGAGTTTCTTACAGTCCTCTTCTTTATCATTACATTTACTGAGCTGCAGACCTCACGGTTCTCAGCCCACCAAGAAGAAAAGTTTCATTTTCTGTGCAACACATACTGCAGTTCTTCTCTGACAAGTACCTCTATTAAAAATCATCATAATGAAGATGCTTTAGTGTTCCCCAGAAACAACAGCAGAAAGCGCAATGCATTTACTTTACAAGTAAGACATTCTCTAACTCTCCAGACCTACAAATCTGATCCAGGATTTTCTGAGTCAAACTGTATTCTGGCTCATGCATTTTCACCAGAAATAAAAGGCTCTGCAGCTTGAACCCAATTAAAATTCTGCTGATGGCATGAGCTAGGATGGAGCCCAGCTCACTCCTTGGGAGCTCTTTTGACTCTGGAGGGGAAAGAAGTAAAAAAACTTTTCATTCGAAGGAATGAGCCCAGCCTCCTTGATTAAAAGGACTTGGAAGGGGGGTATTAACTCTTCTGCTCACATACCTCCCAACTATTTAAACTGATGGTTCAAGTGAGTTAAAGTACAGCAATATAAGGAACATGACCAAGGCACTCCACATTTTAAATGATCAGCACCTTGAATAAAGCACAGACAAAGTTTACTGAGCAAGTCGGTACCAGCTCTGTATATCGCTGGGGAAGAGCCCTCTCCTAAAGCCACCTGACTTGAAACAGACATTGTGGCACTTTGAAGGATGAGAAGGAGAAAGATTTACTCGTTCCTTGTTTATTTAAAAAAAAACAAAAAAACCCCAAAGGAATCTGGTACCATAATGCACTGGCTCTGGGTAAGATTTTGTTGTCTAATAAATAAAGGACTATTCATACCAGTGAGGACAGATCTCTTCATCTAACTAACTGAAGCCCGTGATCCCATCTGAAGAATAAAGACTCTCTCCTTATCTATTTTGTAGTAATGGCTAAAAGTAATCCAAAAACTCAAGCCAAGATAAACCAAAAGCTTTTCAAAACATTAAAAACCGTCACCTAATATCAAGAAAAATCGCAGCAAAAGCATTATTTTTAAAGGGCTGAGATAAGATAGACATACATCTATTTCTTCTTCCTCCCTTCCCCAAGATTAATGTTTATTTTCTTTTTATATTATAAAAAAATCCAATAGAAAACTGGAAAAAAAAAATTATTTTTTGAAGTTTCATGAGCTACACTTACCCTTCTTAACACACTGTTCAGACTAGAAGCTGAAATTGTTGTCTGCACCAAGGGCTCTCCCAGGCTCTGTTCCTGTGGCTTGCCCAGAGTCTGCGGTGCAAATTCCATTCCGTTCCAACACCTACAACTTCACCACTCTGATCCCACTTTCTTATGCTGTGCGCAGAGTGGGCCAAGATTAACATTTAAAGAATTGAGTTTGAGGTCGAACAGAGCAGAGTTTAAATTTAATGTTTTGCTGAGAGCTTTTTATAGGTTGGATTATTTAAACTACAAAACTCGTGCAGGAAAAGAGAGACACGCATGGGATTTTTTTTTTTTTTTTTTTTTATGTTAAGAATGAAACAATCAACCCATGTGAGAAGACAATCTGGTTGATGGACAGGCCAGGCTGGTTTTGGAAACTGTGGGCAAACTAGAGAAGAGCACGGGAGCTCCTGCTTCTGGGCTGGATGAGCAGAGGGCTTTCAAACCCTTTCTCTAGGAGGCTGATGCGTTTGATGGGTCCTCCCCAACATGCTGCATCCAGTGGGAAAGACAGTATGACACAATTTTTGGGAAGCCATTGGCTTCCCATCCTGACTCTAAGTCTAAACAGGCAAAGCAAGGCAGGAGAGAAAAAACACAATCAAAATACCCAGACGTACCAACAACTCTCAGGCTTTTTAGAGTAGAAAAATAATTCAGGTTGAGGTAGAGTCTGACTCCAAAGCGCAACAGATATTCCTCGCTCAGCTCTACATGAGGACACTTACAAGAGGAGTAAGAAAAATACAAGATTAGAGGAACTTTCTTCTTGTTTGATCTTTATCCTCTTTCAAAGGCAGTTTTAGTTTAGAGTAACGAATACAAACACATAGATTTATTGAGAAGCAGCTCCTGTGCAGACAAAGTGCTCTGTCCTAAGTGTATCCTCTAAGATAAGCGGTTTCACAGAACTAGGTCACTGCAGAAGTAAGAAAAAATTAAGCGTTTCAAGAGACAGATGACACTAAGTACTTTTAAAAACCATTTCTAACCTGACAGCCATCCTCACAGCTCTAAGGATGCACTGACAGCACTCTGTCCTTCTAAACAAAACTGTTTCCCGGTCTGTTTATACCCCTATTATACCCCTAGCCTGTCTCAAGCCAACTATTGTCTTAGACCATGAATTCCTTCGGGCAGAGACAGCTTTTTTGGCACAACAGGTCATGGGCCATGGCTACATAAGCAAGCACTACAGATACCACCAACACAATACCCTCCACTCACAAAACAAACACCCAGCCTCCTGCCCCTAAGCCTTCCCACATCCAGTTTATTCCAAACCCCAAATACTTCTGCAGGGATACAGGGACACTGCCCTGGACGTGGGCGACGTCCAGCTCCACACCAGCATCATTCTGCTTGACCCTCCTGGCAGCAACCCTTCCCTGAAGCCACACTAGTCTCCCGTTCTGTGGCTGGGGTGGTGGAGCTCATGTGGTTTAGATGTTCTCAACTGAGGACCAGGGAAAAGAAGGTGGGAGCCGCCATCTCAGACTTTCCAATACCTTCACACAAGAGGCGAGGACTAAGGGCATTCTTTGTAGCTCGCCTACAGAAAACTTAACTTCTTACTTCACTAGGTGTGTACCCAGTATCAACTTTTGTTTCTCAGATAAAAGTGTGCCCATCTCATCTTTCTGCATCAATCTACTCTCTCCATTCCATTTCTCTCTTACAGGCATTTTCTCACCAATAAACAAATCTCTCCCTAAAGGCTGTGTTTCTGAGAGCTGCTAACAGGAAAGGCGAAAGAGAGTCTGTTGTAAATAAATCTTGAAGCACTGCCCTGTTCTGACTATCACTCCAATTCCCTCTTCTCTTCTGCTGCCCTTTTCTGCCAATGCCATTTTTTGAAGATACTCCTTTCATCTGGAAGCTTTCAAGCCGGAGGCACGGGAAGAGGAGACACTCAAGTCTTACTGTCGAGCCAGGACAGCAAGAACCTTGAACATGCACTCACTTTGTTTCTGTGAGAATTCAAACCAGAAATTTAAAAAACGTTTAAGGGGAACTATAGCCTATTCCTTTTCCACCACTCAAGAAGGAGGAATATTTATTTAATACTTTTTTTACATCAATCTTCTGCAGTAGAAAAATAATGGGTTTTTAACTCAAATAAAAAAATTGATTCGTTCAATGCTTTGTTTTTATAAGAGTGTTTGAAAACTTGCTTTCAAAAAGTATTTTGATAAATCAACAACTGCATGTGATTTTAAACATTATTTTAGTAAGTTAGTTGTTTGTTTTAATATAGAGATACCTTATATGTAAAACAAAGCCCAGGGAATCATAGTAAGTGAACAAAGACTGCCTATCTTTAGCATGGAAAACACTACAGAAATTATGGTGATGAGACGTATGTCAGGAAATTAGCTTGCCTGGCCAGCACCTGCATTCAAGATGTGGTATACGACGGATGGGATGGAAAGAAACCTACAGAGACTGTTCACTTTGGTTTTGGGTTTTTCTTTTTCTTTTTAGATTTCATTAGAAATCCAGAAAGCAAAAGCTATAAGAAGAGATACAGTAAGAGAGGCTACAGAGAAATTTGGGGTTCTTTCATCCTATTTGTTGCAAGATATGCAAATGCTCTGTGCACGGTGAGAGTGGAACGGCGGGTCTGCCACTTTATCAGTCAAGTTAAAAAAATAAATCAGTACTTTATTCCAAAAGATACATGAAAATTAAAATAAATTAAAAAAATGTCCTGAAGTCTGCACTACCTGTCAACAACAACAATAAAAAAAGTAAAATCAACAAACAAAAAACTCCAAAACTTATGCTAAATGAAATCTGCAAAGTCTATAGTGTTCTCTAATTTACAACACTAAGGCATCATAAAAAGTTGAAAAGTAAGATGGAATAGCTGGACAAAACTGACTAAAAATAACTGAAATCCATGTATTAAGTCAAGTTGACTAGGATGCAAAAAAAGAAAACCTTGCAGCACTGGAGGACCAAAAGCTGAATTTTTCAAGAGATAAGTCATATGCATTTTGGTTCTAAGCATATTTCTAGCTCTTTAAGTGTGCCAAACAAATGCACTGACTGTCAAAGATGGAAATGCCCTGACAAGACAAAGAAAGGAAATATTTTGGGATGTCCTTATACTTCATAGTTTTTGCATATCGCTGTGAACACAGTCTCACATTAGCTGAACTCAGCTAAGAAGATCAGAGAAACTTCTTTGCATGGCTGCTTCAGCAGCTGACACTACTGATGCCAAAGCAGACAGACCTGGGAAGGAAAGTGCCTTGGAAGGAAAAAAAAAAAAAAAATTAAATAAAAAGTGCATAAACCACAACAAAATTATCCACAGTAGGCTGGAATAACATCTTCATGACATTTTTATGAAGTACTTAGACTAAGGGCATTACTTTAGGTATCATCTTTCAATCATGAAATCTCAAATTAAGAGCAGTGTGACAGTTTCAAGGAGAAATAAAAGCTTGTTGCTATGGCAATCAATGCTAATTCTCTATGCCAAGGAAATGTTAAAGCCTAACGGAAAAAAAACCCCAACCCTAAAACCGAAGGAAAAAAAACCCCTAAAGTATACTACTTACCAGAATTTAAGTCACGTCCAGGATTGAAGGCTCTGCTGTTGACAGTGGTAGACAGTCTATCACAGCTAATAGTTCTAGAAACATTGGTGTTAAAATTTCCGTCAAATCTGAAATGACAACAACAGTATTAGCAATCTAACGTTATCTGTTAAACCTACACTGCATTTACAATGGAAACACATCTTTTCGAAATTTCAATGTAAAATAATGATTCTGGAAACTCCAACATAATATGTATTTTAAGGGTCCAGGAAAAATTGTGAAACCCAAAACTAGGGTGGATGAGCTCATCATGGCTGGACTATATCTGCTCTCTACAATGATATGTTGCGTTTTCCTCCACAATATTCCATGAAAGATAGGATCATAGAACAGTGGTGCTCTTTCATCCAGATTTAAACAGTAGAGGTTCCAGGATGGAAAATGTGCGTAGCATCCAGGCGTGCCATCAGGAACTGTTTTCTCCTATTGTTGAACCAAACTTTTTCTTGCTAGACACTCTTCCACCAGCACTATTATTTCATCTTTCCCTTTAAAAAAATTTATTCCAAGTGTCTTGCATGAAGAGATTTCCTCTTTATGTCTTTATGAAATAAAAGATCTAATAGAACACTGGTAAACCTGTTTTCTGCACCAAAACTTGAGGATGTACATTCCAAGCAGCAGAAGGAACTTGACAGTCTGAAGTTGTATTACATTTTGGTTATGTTAAATAATTCAAGAACAGCCATAACTCTAATGCAAAAAGCATTCTAGTGCATAGTTCTAGTGACAGTAAAATATAAACAAACCAATGCCTTAACAAAATTTAAATAAAAAGGGTTTTAAAGGGTTATAAATAATTAGAAACACTTCTGAAGCTTTCAAGGACTCAAATGCAGTTTTGTATCATTTACATAGGCCAGTTTTATTTGTTAGTATTTTTGTGACCTTGAACATTTTGATGACATTTGACTTCTGGTGTGATTATTCTAGTACTTAAAAAAAACTATTTCCTTCCTAGCAGAGACTTTCTCTACCATCAACCTATTCCTAAGGAATTACAACAAACTGCAAGCAAGGTCTGCATAACATCCTGTTCTGGATGAAGAGCCTTAACTAGCCTTTCCGGCATGAAAGCTGATAGCAAATAAGTCTTGGAGAGAAACTGGGCAGAGTAAGGGTTTGTTGAATACTGTCAAGACTAAATCAGCAAATTACACAAAAAACAGCTACATCAAAAGATACTGACCAACTTAATATTAATGGCACTTCAATCTCTGGCTTTTAGCTACATACCACTCACCCAGTGCCATTCCAATGCTTTCCATTCAACTGAATGCACACCGTATTTGTGCTTAAGGTTCTTTATTTAGTTGCTTATTGTCAATTGCACTTAATTGCTTAAATTGATGTTACGTTTTTTCATACGCACAGGCGTATGTACACATACCAACACACCCACGTATATATGCTATCACATAGTGGAGGCCCAAAATATTGCAAGCAAAAGTGGTTTGAAAAACAAGCACCGTTCTTCCAGTGGAAGATTTTAATTAAGAAATTAAAATCCAGTAAGTTGCAACTCCTTCAACAAATACAGTACCCAGTAAGAATGGAAAGACACTGATTTTCTGGGTCTGTCCTTACAGAGTGCTTGCTGGAAGGGCTGGGGTTCGCAGACACAGACAATAAAACAATGCACTTCTAAATCATCCCCTTAAAACAACAATTAGCAGAAACAAAAACCACAGACAGATGGAATTGGTTACCACAAGGAAATTTCAAGTTACGACTACAGGAAGCAACTATTTTTAAGCAAACTAAACCTCTCCTAATCCAATATATTTTCTTCCAGCCCAATTCAAAATAATTTCATCCTACAGGGACGGAGGTGCAGCAGCCCCAAGTCAGCCAGATGCAGGATTTGCTGAGAGCCTCCATCTCTCGGTTTATGGGGTCCTCACACGCAGGACGTCAGAAAACCTTTTAGGAAACCTTAGTGAAAGCTAAGAAAAAGAAAAATATTTGTTAGTGGGCTCAAGATCACCACCTCTGTAGGTAAGTGGATCCACTTTCTGAAATTTTAGCATTACAGGACCGGGAAAATGCCCCTGAGAGGAGCGCTGGAGCTCACTGCAAGCAGCACAGCTGTTGCGTACACAGGCCACCAATTTGCCTTTTGTTCATGATTCATGCCAGTATAACCATATTTAAGGTTGGGCCGATTTATTTGCTTGAAGCAGAGGTTTAGCTTCTGTTACGAGTGAAGAGTACAGCACAACCTTCTCACAAGTTAAGAAATTTGTCCTTCAAACATAAGTCATTTCCCAAGAACTTACTATTAAACTCCGTAATGATTTTCTGAATCACAAGTAGTAGAAGTCTTTTATGCAAATGCATAACAAAACCTCAGACACTGACTTCTTTGTTCTTAACATCAGATTAAATTTTATGACTCTTGTAGAGTCACAGGAAGTCTCATTTTACTAGAGCTCATCAGACTAGAGGCTCTATTTGAAGAGGCTCTAATTAAACCAAATCTTTGAATATGCAATAAAAAAAATCACTATTGATTACTAACACCTTAATTTTAGTATCTTCACTGTCACATAGAAATATCAATAAAAACACTGTCTGCCTAAACTGGCATGCTTTGAAATTAGTTTAATCTGTATCCATAAACACTACGTGCATCTTAAACTAACTCTGATATTCTTAAAGGAGATGAATGAGACTACCAGGAAACAGTTAAGAGTTACTAATTAACTGCCCTCCATACACTTTAAAAATTATGTAGAGTAAATGCAGTGTAAACATAGCTTTATCGATTTGGCTCAGTATTTTTTATAAATACTGGGGGGGAGGGGGGGGAATTTAAGTTGCAAACCTTGTACCATATAGATGCAAATGTGGATGAAGAGTGCAAGTTCTTGCATCAGGGACTCCCAGAGCAGTCTGTTCACAAATGCTCTCTCTCATCCCTTTACAAATATTTTACATACCTCAGTCTTTGACATAGTCAGGTTACCATACATAAACACAAACGTTTAACTCCGCTTGCCCTCCTCCGTCCTCACCTAACAGAAGCAATTATGAACTTGCTCATCACTGGAGAAACATCTTTAATTGCAGCAACTGCTCAACACATCAAAACCACCCAGCGATGAGCGAAGTGAATAATGCCGTATACAGCAGGAACAAGAACAGGCAGCTAAATTCCTTGCTATACAAAAAGTACTGTGGGTTCCTTATTGGACACAGATGTTCAGTGCTATTGGTATTTTATCCAAAACAGCATAACCAACAGCACTCCATCAGCGCTGGTGTTTTGATTCAAGACTCAGTTAGGGGCAAAGAGCTTTTGATGATCTTCTGCATATCCTCGCTCTTCACGGCAAGGAAGAAAGAGAAATGGACAGACAGATTGATAGAAAAGCCTCCTGTCTTCCTGATCAGACACCACCACCATCAAGTTCTAAGGTCAGAAAGATCTATGTCAGACACCAAAAGCAGCCAGACTGTGACAGTGCGGAGCTCTGCATGGGCTCACCCACTCTGCCAGGAGCTGCTCATTGATATTATTAGCAACCTGCTCTCTGAAAACTCCCCAAAGTTCTCTCCATCAAGGAAAAGCTTTGACATTTCACAGGAACGTAGTTCTCCGATCAAGGCTACGGCTTTCCTATTGCCATTAAAATGTAACCACTTGAAAAAATTACAGCTTTTACCAAGCAAGCAAAAAAGTTGATTTTTTTTGTTGGCTAAGGAATCTCAAGACTAAGATCGATTGGTAAAGGATGGATTTCACAAAAAGCATGTTTATCTTTGGGCAAAACCAGATGGAGAAGAGGTAGAGACTGCAAATTAAACATCTCCATGCTGAAGAAATATTTCCGAGCAATACTAAAGAACAAACTCTTAGGGAAAAATAATGACTCTTCAGGATGTTAGCTACTTGTCCCAGTGCTCCTATCAAAGTCTATTAGTGATGGCAAAAGGATGCCTTGTTAGCAACTAACATTATTCATCTCTCAGAACACAGGCAGTAAATGCTGCAGTTTAATTCAAAATCATCTGGAATCTTCCTCTGCTCTGAGTTTATTTTATGCCAAAAGTTACCGGTCACACTGTGTGACGTGCATCCTTTAAATTACCTGGCAGAGAAGTTGGACGTATCTTGATTCAGAATGTTGAGCACATTGCTACATCACTTCTTCATACACACAAAGCTGCCAAACTGAGTTTTCAGGTCTCTCAGCCATGCTACGTATTAACAAAGGGTTTCAAGCAGATGAACACCAGGTCCAATTCCGGCATGCCTTCCAATCCTGGCATGCCTTCTAGGAAGGCAAAAATCAAGTTATCACCCTCAACTGCCCTGCCACGGGCGCTCCTGTGGCCCCAAACCCATGGCCACGGGCCAAGGGGATCAGTGTTTCAGCTATAAACACCCTATTAATGTTGCACATTTATTGCAGCATGCTGAAAACACATTAATGCAAAGATCAACAAAGTTCCTCAGCTTTTCTCAGTAAGCAAGCATTATGTTACCCATCAGGAAAATAAAGATATAGATACCTAAATTACCTGCAGCAGAGCTGGAAAAGGAAAGCTAAAAAAACCCGCAGCCCAGCCCACCCCTCCTTTCTCTTGCTACAGCACGCAAGTAGCAAAAAGAGAATACAGTTAATGGCAAAATGATATAAATAAAATATGCAGAAGAAAAACTGCTTTAAACCCCATAAATTAAAAACCAGCCCTCAGACAGACTTGTCATCCTGAGCTATGTGGGATATCTACTTCAAATCTCTTTTCAGGTGCCGTCTGCCTTAAAACTGACTTTTGGCACCTTGCAATCCGGTGTATTTTTAAAGCATGACTGCTTCCACAATATGAGGACTTGAGAAAAGACCAGCTCCCATGGCAAACATATGTCCTCAGAAAACCAAGACCAGAAACTGGGCAACAGCAGTACTGTGGCAGATTTACACTGCAGTTTTTGCAGTCATTTTAATTACACTGGAGAATTTTCCATGTGCTTCTTAAGGGTGCCTCTAAATCATTCCAATTAAGAACGCACTATTAACCTATTTGGCAATCTTCACCATTAAAGCAACAGTTAAAACAAAAGCCTTGACACTGCCATGTGGCATTTACAGTAAATGCTTATATTCTTGGCTGTCACTACTGGTTTTACCTTTCCTATGACATGTTTATACCTTGCACGTTTTCCATGCACGTTTTCCATGCACATTTCAGATATGCCCATTACTTGCTTTGGAAGAATTTATAAAATCAAAAACTTCTAGATTTGCAGACAAGCATTGATCACCACCCTTTCTCTGCACAAAGGAGACTTAATTTTTACCAGCATCTCCCACTTTTGCCAGCAGCCAGACTACGAGGTGGATGGCAAGAGCGATGGCTCACCGAGGTCTCCTCTGAGATTTGGCCCAAAATGTTCTAGGTGGTACCACCACAGCCAACGCTTAGGAAGCCCTCCAGAATCCTTATCAGAAAAATGCAACAAAGCCTGTATTTAGATGTAATTAGTTTTTGTACTTACTTAAGCGAGAGCAAAAGACATTGGCTGAAATTCAGTTTGACGACAGGCCCGCTCACCCCATCCCCCTTTCCCTGCCTCTCTCTAAAAAGCCCTTCCTTCTGGATTCACTTTAATGAACAACCGATCGAAACTGCATCCCGAGGGAGCAAACAGAGCTGCGACTCCCACTTTGATCTCTTCCCCATGGAGAAACGCACTCCCTGCCTAGCTTGCAAGATGTTAATTTGATTGACGTTTGCTCTGATGTGCAAACTGCTTTGAACTTCAGACATTAAATTCCCATCAGGCTGCACTCATTTTTATTCTCCTTCAACAGGATTTACAAGCAGGAGATCAGCAAGTGTAGAAGATAAAATAAATTTGCAGAAGCTTTGAATCTTACATCAAAACAGTGCTCAAGTGAGCTCCAATTGGATTTTGTTCGGCCTGAATTTACAGTGTAAATCAACCCCTTTTGTACAGTTTCAGTTTAGGGAAAAATGAGGGAGCAGCATATAAAAATGACAATCGAGCAGCTACGGAGGGGTTCTCATTGTTGTAAGACTCATTTCTTTCCTTCCCTTTCCAATTCATACAAATTTAAAGCTGATTTTAGTATGCAAATGAAAATATATAAGTTCATTGAAAATTCAGCATTTCCTTTGAAATTCACAACTAGGCGTATTTTCTTGATTGTAAGGCAAGATTTAAACTCATATTTTACATAAATCCTTAAATATATAGTTCCCACTGCTACTAAGCAGAACGCTGGAAAACAATGTTTTCATGAATAGATTCAACAAAAAAAAAAAAGCTACTGATGATTCAGTTAACCAGTTTCTTCTGGCGAGGCACAGAAGTTGTTCCAATTATTTGAACTGCTGCTTGAAGAAGTCCAAGTATACCTGCTCTCAGATGTAAAGAAAGTGTATTATTGGAAGGAGGACTGCAACCCAGTAACACAAACTATTTCAGAAACCGCTTTTTCACGAGGAACTCTGCCACATTTACGAAGTAAAAGCAACAGTTCAAGAGAGCGATTTCCTAAATACCTGCTGCAGTTTATGGACAAAACAAGATCATGCCAAGACTAGCACTATGCACACTCCCCTACATTTTCTAGAAAACCACATGCATCGTTGTAGTCTGATACTCTGCAAGAATGGCAAATACATCTTAAAGTTCATCTGGCATGGCCCACCCGCTTCTCCTTTGGAAGTGCAGCTCTTCAGGTATTGCAGCAACTGAAGGAACTGAATAGGATTCCCGTTATCTCCCACTTAACTGCTCCAGAGAGGGAAGATAAACACAGAAAGAGCTGCGATAAAACTGAACTGCATTAGCAAATATTTAACCATCTGTTTAAAAGAGAAAAAAACAGACCACTTCTGAAGGCGGTATCACAGTCAGGGAGTAAATGATTTTCAAAAATAGGTTTGTATAGTCACTTATTCAAACAGCTCCATTAATGTTTGTAACCAACACTGCCAAGTAGTATGTTTTACCAACAAATATTTCTCCATTCCATTTCCTTTCACAAATCTAGATAAATGCATTCCCTAAGCTTTTACCACGACAGTTAAATAAAGAACAAAAATAGATTTCCAGATGCCTTGAGACATATATATTAGCAGCAGAAGCAAGAGCATTAGTGAATGGCAATGCGCCTCTAAATGTATGGTTTTTGGAGATTCGTGACAACCTTCTGTGAAAACCAGCAGTGAAATTCATTTCTGTCCTCCAGGGTAGAAGCAAAGAGAAAGGGGGATGTTCCCACCAGCACATGTGCATGTTCATGTCCCATCTGCAGGTGCAGCGTTATCGGGGGACCACGGTCGGCCGTGCCCCCACCTCACAGCAACAACGCACCAGGCAGGGCGGCTTCCCGGAGCTGCGACTTTGCCCTTCTCTCTCTGCTCAGGTCCCACTCACAGGCAACTCAAGGGAACTGCTTCCTACCTTCTCTCACAGACACCCAAGGACGTGAAATGCTGTAGCACATGAGAGCGTGATGGGTCTTAAAACTGGGCAGGAGAGGAGGAGCACTGAGACGGGGTTAAGGAAGAATTTTTTTGTCTCCCTTTAAAAGCATTGTCTCTGTTTTTTTGTTGGAAAAAACTGCACAGGCAGCTGCGCGCTTCCTCACAAATATGCATGAATGAGAAATTACAGCCTCTTGGGTTTGTTGGTTGGTGTTTTTTTGGAAGGTAATCTTACTGCAGATATGCAGGACTTTGCTATGTCGACAAAACCACTGGAGTGTACTCTATGGCACCAATTCTGTAAAGTACACACTTGCAACTGCGTCTTCAAGTGTACTTAACTGTGCGAACATAACTAACTTATGTGGCAAAACTGGAACTATATAAAGCTACTTCTGAAAGTCTCCTACAAGAGCCAGCTAACATCAATCACAGCTTCTCCTGAAAAAGACATTTTGTATACCAGCTGAGAGATGAATACTCAAACATTACACACATTATCAGACTTACTCTTCCTTTTTGTGCGGGAAGAGTTTGATTTTCTTTCATCTGCAAATATTCAGTATAAAACACCTATTTGATCTACATGTTGCCATCCAGTCCAGCACCATCTTTACGAAGAAAGCTATTTCAGTTGTCATTCACGAGACAGACCACACAGAGCTGCAAAGTTACAACCCCACACAAAGCTAATGCTTCCAAACCTGTTTCCCAAAACTCATTTCTTAAGACCCTGGTTAGACACTTTATACAACTGGCACATATCCCTTAAGCTCCCACTGAAGGTGCAGGGAAGCTGCAGGTGCTCAGTACTTCTGATAGATAAAAACTGTTCATTCTTTCCCCTACCCTCCTGCTGACACTCTGCTATAGCCCCATCTGCACCCCACGCACATCAGGCCACTTCAGTTCCAAGACTTCCTAAAGACCTACCAAGGGCTTTCTTGGGAACAAAGCATCTCAGACAAGACAAACAGGAGACACCATCTTGTACACGAAGGTATTTATCCTCTTAGGAAGCAAGATACTTTAATTAAAACATTGTCTTGTAAATAACCATCCAATGCAATCATGATAGGGAATGTCTGGCAACAGCACGAGATCTGTTTCTCAGGGCTTCTTCAGCAGCCTTTCTTAGTGAGGAAACAGCCTTGTTTTTCCAGCAGGGATTTCTTCAATGATTAGAAGATGTGTGTCACTTGACATCCACTTTCCTTATCTCCCATCAGTTTCGCTAAGAGCCCAGAGCACTTTATCCATATTAACTCTGGCTGGCTGGAGCAATGCCTCTTCTCAACTGCTATGAGCACTTCCTGGAAGCAGCACACAGCCCTGGGAAACAGAGCAAGTCTCCAAGCTCTGACCCCACGGACACAAATACAGCCTGGATGGTAGGGCAGATGCCAGATCTTCATACCATCCACTTCTGAGCTTGTCTGAAAGCTATGCTCACCGGCCGCTCTTCTCAAATGTTGTCTCTCCCCTCATTGCCATCATGGTTTTTCCATTCCCAAACCTTGATTAAGTAGAACTGAAAATGTAAACAGCTGTATTTGAAGAAAGGAGCTGCAGCAACTGAAGAAAAACACACAGCCCCCTGGTCTGTTGTTCCAGTCTAGCAGTCCACCTCTACTTATAAGTACTTGCACAGATACTTCAGTGTACGATTAATTTTCATTTACACGAGCAAGTATTTAAACTCTTCAGTAAACCAGATGAGCATAAGCATATGATTAAATGTTTGTTGAATTAAGGCGTATGTATGGAAAAGTCACTTGCCAAAACCACTCAATAGCCACTAACTGCACTGCCTCATCAAGTTGGTTTTGCATATTCTAATTTATTTATTTTCACCACTTTTCAAAACAAGGTAGTTCCCCTGCATAAACCTGCCTTGGTGGAGAGAACAAATATGTGATTGCTTGTACTTACACTAGTTAGTCTGGTATATGTTGGGTAAAATATTGCAACCAGAAGTACAGTCAGGCTCTTAATTTTAATTCAGAAGTAGTCACTATGGACTGGAATCACAGTTGCGTGGAAACTTACTCATCTGGGCTCTTCACATGTAATGGCAATAAATACTGCTTTCCCTGTCACATCTCACTACTCAACTGAATAAGCAATTTAAATGCCAGATTCATTGTACATCCCACTTCATACTTTGTTAGTCCTATTTTATGTCATTTATTTATAGTCAACAGGTGTGGTATTCTCACAGTTTGTCTCAAGCAACATTGCAAACTGTCTTCGAAGCCAGTGCTCAGATTTTCAAGATAAATACAAGCAAATACAAGGCCACACATGGATAATTTTGTTAATGGTAGCAACAAATATAAACTAAACATACGAAGACATTTTAAAAACCCTCAAAAAAAATCCTCTCTCTACACCTAAGTTCAGCGTCTCCTTCCCAAGTAATTTTTCCAAAACCAATTCAAACTGGCTGCATTCCCAACACAACGTCAATAAGCTAGACAGTGATGTAAAAGGCTGATGGAGGAATCACCTGACAGCATGAAGTGCTCTCAGATCTTCAAATGTCACCGTGCATTTAGAGGCTGAACACCATGTGATAAACAGCCTTAAATACCGTGGGACAAACTTTCAAATCGACTTTAAAAATACAACCTGAAAATAATGTGCTTCTGACACTGGTCTTGCACCAAATGTTTACCCAAGTAAAGAGGCCACATGATGAAACACCTCCCCACACCAAGAAAAAGAACACACACAGTTAAGCAGTTATAACACAAATATTTCACAATCCTCCGGAAAGAAAAAACATAGCCCTAAGGACATTTTCAAGGTACAATCTAAAGCCAAGTACCTCCTGAAAACAGCAAATAGCACAGACAAACTGTCTTTTTCAATGTGACCTCTTCTACAGCAGCAGCTGATAAATGCTCTAATCCAAACTACTATAATTATTGTTGCTCTAACACCAGCACTCTTCTGCCCAACACCAACACGCATCTTTTAAACATCAAGGATAAGCTGTTACCAGCAATAGCACATCTAACTTAACTACTCACAAGTGCAGGCCTCCTCATAGCTGGAGCAAGTAAGCCCAAAAATTAAAGGTAGAAGAGTTCAAGTAAATCAGCAGCCTTGTATCTGTGATTTACAGAAACAGAGATACTTGTACCGGTGTCTTAAAAATAATTCCTAAATCCACATTCAAACACCCGTACCTTTGTTTCAGTTCTCCAAAATCTGACTGCTAAGGTAGGTGTCTTAACTTCTAATATCTTCTGTCAAAAATCACAGGCTTTTATCTCTTTGGACAGAAGTGGGGAAAAAAAAAATAAGAAAAACAAAAGAAAAAACTTTTGGTGATTTCAGATACATCTGCCTGCATAGACATTTGCGTGCTGGTCATCTCCCCTCTTTTAACCAGCCACCTCATGCCCGTGTGAACCATTTTACCTTCCCCTTTAGCAGGCTTGTGTCAAATATAAGACCTAATAACACCACCTTGGATATCAACATGTTAAGAAGAGCAGCAGGCAGGAGAGGCAGAAGGGGGAGAAATGACAACTGAAATAATGGCAGAAGCATTTAGACAAAGCAGGCAATTAATAAAGCATGGTGATAACAACTTAGAAGTTAAGTTTAAAAAACATGTTTTTACATTCTTTCTTTTTATGACTTGCAGACAATTCCCCAAATACAGCAGTGGGTCTATTCCCGATGGTCTGATAAGTCATCATTCTCAACCACATACTCGACCAGGTCTTGCCGAAATGCTGTCTGGAAGATCCTGCAGGCTGATGGACTGGTCTGGTAACCACTAAAGCCGACTTAACATTATCAATCCAAATAATTAGATAATGAGAATCATATTGTAGAGCCCGAATGAGGTGCTCTGCAAATAGCAGATTCACCTCTCTGCTTTGCCAGCTGTGACCTCTGGTCCGTTTTTCAAACCACTTACTGTGAAAGTCCACCACTGGTAAAGAAATTTCTGAAGGACTTGCAAGTTACTGATTTTGGAGGACAAAGTGAAAGGAAATTCATTAAAGTTTCCAGACTAAGAGCAGACATCGCTTTTTATTTTTTAATGAAAAATTATGCAATACCGACCAGGGGGTGATAAAATTGCTCATTCCTCCTATTCACCCCTTGCTTGGAAGGTGTTACTGCTGGCTGGCGGTTCCTGCATGCAGAGACCAGAGGGCAGAAAGGTTTTCATCCTCAACTGATTCTTGACCTTTCTTACTAATGCTGCCAGCAATCTGGCCATTCAGCACCAGATGTGCCAGGATTTTATGTAGGCACCTTATCCAGTAGAACTGCACTGAGACCACCAAATCTACACACAACCCAACAACAAGGTACCCATTCCTCTGGAGTCACCTGAGGCTTAACCCTATCGAAATTTCTTTCTTTTGTGCCAATCAAAACAAACACAAAACAAGCAAGTGGCCTTTCTCTCCCGACACAGATTCATACCACATATTTGAATGCAGTGAATATTTTAAATCCTTATATAAACAAAGGTTCACGCCATACTTCAGAAAAGATGAAAGCATGCTGTCATTAAGAACTGTCTTATAGAAAGTGCTTTTAATATTTATTATCCAAATTACCTTCCTCTCTCTAAAGTATTTCTAAATCAGACTGAGATACAAACAATGAAAATATACTCTGTAATCAAGATTTACATAAATTGAAAGTTACTCTCATTCTTTTCTAGGACATATTGAAGTAAATTTTTCAAAAGTTGAGCATTTAAAAAATTATTACACTTTTATTGTAAAATAAGACCTTCTATCACAACTTCCTACAATTAGGAAACCCAAAGATGTTTCTGCAAACACGCAGCATAATAAAACAGGATTAAAAACAACCAACTGCCTGGATTTAGATTATCCAAAACTCCTGTATTTAAAATGTTCATTTGAAAATAACAAATTCAGTTTCCAAACAGTGTCCTCAATTTCAGTAAATCTCTGTGTATCAAGCAGCAGCAGGTCAACTTGATTAAACTGTAATGCAGTATTTTTAGCATGTGATGTACTGACCAATTTGTGATTTTGGTTACTGCACTTGAAAGGGGAAAAAGAAAAAAAAGTCCCATGACCAGCTCTTCAGAAGAGTTACTCAGACTAAGCAGTATCTCAATGCAAAAACAGTATCCTGGATATAGACAAGACTCATTTTGTACAGAAGACTATTCCATGCAATTAAAGGATGAACAAACTTTTTTCCTTTTTGTTACATTTTACAATCCATCACAGCTGAGTCCCAGCTCTTGTTTAGAGCTCCTCATTAAACATGTACATAGTAGGAATGTAAAAGAATAGGAGGACAATGTAAGGAGCATCTTTGGAGTACTGTCTTCACCTTTTTTCTGAGTTATCAAGAAAATACAGGCTATTTTGCAAAAAAATAAGCTTTTCCCCTCATATATTAAACGGAAGCATAAGTAATTTCAGAATTTAATACTTACTCCATCATAGATGGTGGAATAGTACAGCAGTCTTGGATCGCAGTCAAGGGTGACGTGAGATGAGCAGTATACGATGCTTCCACTACTTGCTTGTTACGATTCACCACATCCAAGTAACGGTTAAATTTCTCACGAATTTTTTTTGCCAACTAAAAAAGAACAAGAAAGATTAAAATTAAGCCAGTTATTCTGTATGACCCCATTCCTTATTAACCAACTGAAATGGAAAGTAAAACCTGTGTATGTTAAAAGGTAATAATTGCCTGCTTTGCTCACTTCACTTCTATTTTGGTGGCTTAAGCACTGTGAAGTCAAGTTACTAATAATAGTGGCCCCAGAAAGCAGTCTATACAAACAGATATATTTACCATCTAGCAATGGGTACTTGAACATAGAGTTTTGCACGTATGAAAAGTGAAAATTCATTATATCAAACTTCCCTTTCACTAAGAACTGACACCTGGATGTGAAGCTACCTACGCTATGGCTTACCACTGAAGTTCTCCAATATGATGCTCTTGCAAGGCCTGACAAGAACATAGAATCATAGAACCGTTTAGGTCGGAAAAGACCTTTAAGATCATTAAGTCCAACTGTTAACCCAGCACTGACAAGTTCATCACTAACTCACATCCCTAAGCACCACTTCTACATGTTTTTTAAACACCTCCAGGGATGGTGATTACACCAACATGATGGAGATTAAAATAAACAGGCCACAAGTCAATTCAAAAAAGCTCATTCAAAAACGGACTCTTCAGAAAAGCCCAAATAATAGTATTACAGAAGACCTCACCTACAGAGGAATGTCCTGCTGCTTCAGGAGCAAACAGCCAACAGTACATCTACCAGCGCACTGTAGCTGTTTAAGGGAACAAGCTCAGGATCCTGGCAACCCCAAATACCACCATGAATACCACTCTGTTCATCAACAGCCTCCCCAGTCAGATCTGTGCAGAAATATTGCACAACTCCTTTCATCTAGCTCTCCTCACTGCAATTTGGGCAAAATAAGCCATTCCAGCTTTTGCTTTTTTTGTTGTATCCCCAGCTGCTTTCCTGGGGGGCACAACAGGCTCTTAGCTGAGCATCTTCCCAGTGATTTTCTTCATCAATCTAGCAGCTCACTGTGGCTAGTCATAAGCTACAATACTTTTGACTATGAACTTCAACAACAACAAAAAAAAGTCTGTAACGGACATTATATTATAACAGAAAGAAAACCATAATCCTAGAATTGTTTGGGTTGGAAGGGACCTTAAAGACCACCCAGTTCCAACCCCCTGCCACGGGCAGGGACACCTCCCACCAGCCCAGGCTGCTCCCAGCCCCATCCAGCCTGG
>JAVJGI010000032.1:33303348-33314136 GCA_035590275.1 Ibycter americanus | reverse complement strand
CAGCCCAGGCTGCTCCCAGCCCCATCCAGCCTGGCCTTGAGCCCTGCCAGGGATGGGGCACCCACAGCTGCTCCGGGCAGCCTCTGCCAGCGCCTCGCCGCCCTCACAGGGAAGGGTTTCTTCCTTTAATCTTTGTCCCCCCTCTTTCAGTTGAAAGCCATTCCCCCTTGTCCTATCGCTACATGCCCATGTAAAAAGTCCCTCTCCAGCTTCCTTGTTGGCCGCTTTAGGTACTGCCAGGTGGTATAAGGTCTGCCAGAGCCTTCTCTTCTCCAGGCGGAACAATCCCAACTCTCTCAGCCTGTCTGCACAGCAGAGGTGCTCCAGCCCTCTGAGTATCTTTGTGGCCTCCTCTGGACCCGCTCGCTCCAAGAGGTCCATGTCCTTCTTACGCTGGGGGCCCCAGGGCTGGACGCAGTGCTGCAGGGGGGTCTCTCCAGAGCAAAGTCGTATATAATGACAACCATCTCACATGGGTGAAATTCTTCCACAAGCCTTTTGTTGTCAGAGGTGCCCCTGATGAAGGCAGCCACTTATAAATCAGAACAAGGTTTAGAGGTTACACTATTACTTGTAAGAGCAGATGATCGTATTTCTCTCTTTTCTGAAAGGGAAAACAGACTGCCACCCCTCCCCAGCAATTCTCAGGCCCTTTAAAAAATTAAGAGTGCCAAAGTTTAGAAAGAGAAAATTGGGTACTTCAGCCCTTCTCTTTTAAATGTTGCTTAAAAAAAAAAAAAAAATTAACGTACTTTTGCAAACAAATACTTCTGAGCTCTGCTCAGGGTTTGCTGGTGTGCGATTTGAAGGCACGGTCGTGCCTGTGCCTCTTGCAGGCAGAGCCCCGTGCTCTCTCCGTGCCAGGCAGATTCAAAGCAGTGCGAAGGCACACGGTGTTAACAAGGGTAGAACCTGCTGGGACACATCACAGGCCTACTGAAGCTACTGTGCTGTCGGGTAAGAGCTCACTTGTGTCTAGTTCATTAGGCACTTCACAACGAGCCTGACTAATGACTTTGCAAGGGAAAATTGGAAGGGAAAAATTTGTGGCTGTTACTTGAACAAACCTGACAGTAAACAGTTACTAGGAAGCACCAGGTTTTACAAGAAACATTTACTGAGACTTTTGCTCCCGGTCTTTCATTTGAAGTGAGAAATTAATGAAATAGATCAGGCATGTTCAAAATTTTCTCTTGGTACATTCGGTAACCTTTCCACACCAAGGTATCTATTACACTTAATCATCAGCCAGATGTATCCTAAATGAAAGAGAATAATCTCTAAGCAACATACTGCAGTGCTGAATACTCAGAAATACTGCATTTTGCATTTCTGCAAACTTTCCTCTGAGCTGAAGTTAGCTCATTAATTCCTAACACTCATCTTTCCTGCTCCATGGGGATGATTTAACGGTGCTGCTACATCTGTGTGCTGAGAAACGCTGTCACTTGTTCCAGATCCCCTGGACTGACAAATGTCTTTCCTAACTAATATTAAAAGGACATGTCGTCATGATTTACTTCGTTATGCGAATAACGAGGCCCACACTGATAACAGCATTGCCTTTGCCTCCATTGTTCCCAGCAAATGCTGCAGCTCAACGACAGGTCTCCTAGGAGCACAGGTTTTAATAGGACCTTGCTCAAATGACTTGCAGAATTATACCTAATTAGTTTTGTAGAATGATTTATTGCCAAGGCATCAGAGGACTACTAATAGTCTCCTCCGTGTTAGGCATCCAACACTAGTAAATTACTCCCAGTTGTTAGATAATAAGCTGCTCAGTAGTTCCTTTTCTATTTTCCGGTAAACTTTCTTTTTGTCCAGCTGTGCTCCTCAAATGTGTCCTTGAGAAGTCTATTCTTCTGGAGGGCTTCAAACATATGCAAGTGAAATTTCCTAAATCAAAGCATTTAAGTTTCATGGTTACAAAATTCCTCTCTCGGTTTGGCCAAACTAAATACCTGTCCTTAAGCACTATATAAACCAGATATTTGAAGGCATGATGTAAACCAGATACTTGAATCTATACACTTCTTTCTTGGTCTCCCCACCTAAAATCACAAAAAGGGGAGACAGCTTAAGTCTGCTGAAAAAGGGACCATACGGCCATTATTAGCAGTGACAAAACCAACGCAGAGCATCACAGCAAAAGGACTCCCATTTAGAATCACTGCTTTTCTCTGATAAATGAATGCTGTACAAAACGAGGTTTCAGTGTTGATGAGTTTTAACCTTCCAGGTTGAATGATAAAAGCACCCCACAGTCTCTGAATTTTACCCTGCTGTGTGGAGTCTGATGATCTGGCAAATCTGTTTTTCAGAAGAGTCCGTACCTCAGACGCTGACAAAAAGCAAATGCTTCGTACCTAAACTGCATCTTCCCATCAAAAAACCTCTGAACGGCTCAAAATCATTACATTACTTTTATTAAATGGGATCCAACGCTTCAGTCGGGGCAGAGAGTCAAGTGCGTGTCAGCAACAAGGGAGCTGAAGCCTCCCAGAGCTACGGAGACATCTATTCCCTGCCCACACACATAAGCATGGTCAGAAGAACCAAGTTTATCTCATCTGAAGAACCCTAAAAATACTGCCCTCTGACAGCAAGAGAATACTCCTAACAATCAAAACCACTTTAAAGACAGCCATCTCAAAAAAGTCATCAATGGCAATGTGATCCAAAGTAATTTTCCTTTGAAAATTGATTATAATGAAGAAACCATGTTAAGAATGTAAGGGTAACACACCAGTCAGCTGAAAAATTACTAAAAACAAATGGTTCTAATTCATCAAATCAAGAAGTATAATCCGGATGAAACCCAACAAAACTAACTTAATTTTTCTGCCATAGCTGGGCTTCACTGAAGCACAAAAATCCACAACAGTGAACAGGCATTCCAGCTCTCAGTGATTAAAACAACAGCAAAAAATAATACATACTTCCAAGCTCCTCATCTCTGCCTTGCGTGCCCAGGCATGCATGCACACTCACATCATTAGCTCAGAAACATTATTCAGTTTGCAAAGTGATGCGCTCAGTTGCTAGAGCCTGTCAGAGTAAAAGCTGCAGGCTTAAATCAGCTTCTCATTTTTCTAAGTCAAAAACCTAAAGTCTTGAACCAAATGATCACTGTTTATTCCAACATGTACCCTGCTTTTTTTAACCTGCCCAGAGCTGACTAGCCATTGCATACTGATGGGTACACGACTGGTTACAAAACCTGAAAGGTACCGAAAGAGGTAACAAATAATGAAAGGATGGGGCACTGAACTATGAAACCATCCTAACGTAATTGTTTAAAACATTTTTAAGGCAAAATGGAAAACTGTGTCCCGAATCAGGCACATAAAAGCGGCAGGTAGCTGACATGCCACGCTCGGGTATACCCCTGGGTAGGTACCAAGTGTGACAGACATTTCCTGCTCACACAGAAATGCTCAAATTCACCCATTTTAACAGACACTGAAATAAATCTGGATAACTTGAGATTGACGTAAAATGCTATTATCCTCGGGTCAATTCTCAAAGTGCTCTTCATTGCAAAAACAAAGGGGGCAGAAAAAAGCCTTGCTTGGCACTCCTCTCGTCTTTTTTCAGATTTCTGTATTTTCTCTTTAATTTTAAGGAACTGAATAATAAAAAATGAGTGCTCGCTCCAAACAATGCAGCCATTAGCTCTATTTTTTTATTATTTTTTTTGGCAGCTGGCACGCGGCCAAAGCATTTCAGTTTGCAGACAGGTTGGACGGTAACACCTGTTTCTATTACTGCAGCACCCACGGGTAATGCACTTCAATTGTCACCATCTCCACTGACAACCTTTCATCACAACATCAGTGAGTTTCTCTAATTTTCCCAGAGACATTTTCCTCATTTGCATAGTTCCCTCGAGCTTTTTTTTTTTTAAAAAAAAGCTTCATTCCCCTCAAAGCTCCACAGCTCTGAAGTCTTCTCTTTTCAAGGAGCACTGAGGGAAAGCAGAGCTCCAAGGTTAGGTTTTATTTCTGGCTGTATCTTGAAAGCCAAGATATCTTTAATTTTTCAAGACTATATAAAATATGTATCAATGAGGTCGACAGACACGGATGCCACAACGGACTCACAGCCAGGGGTTTAACATTGCCAGGCTCCTCAAAAAGTATTGTTTACACATTGAAGAGTTTAGTTAGTACTTTTATTTTTCAATCCCCTCTGTGAATCAGAAGAACTTGGAACAAAAGTACCTCTCTCCAGCACCCACCAGGCACTCCTTCTGCTGTATCACAACTTAACGCTACTGTGCATCCACAGATTCCCATTCCAGAAATTTTTAAATATATTTATTCCTAACCTGCTTGGTTCTTGAAGAAACCACTGCTTCTGGCCAAACCCAGAAGAGCCCAGAAGTCAGCGGGATGCGGCTCGAGAAAGGATCTTAGAATCCCCACCAGCTTCTTCCCACACCTCTGCTTGAACAGATTCAAACCATTCCTACTCCTCTGGATGACACCGAAAATATATTCTTGAGCATTCAATCAGGATGCAGGAAGGTACTTTCCAACGGGCATTTCTTCAGAGAGAACAGCACTCACTTGACGTTTTCCACCAGCCAGCACTTTTGGCAAGGCTTCCCAAGACTTATTCCAAGGAAGATGTCAAACATGGTGTACAAGAAAAACTAAAGAAATGGCCACAATTCCTGAAAGTCATTCTGGAAATACGTTAAACACAGAATGCATCACCTCTTATCGCGAGGCTCACAGTTAACTGACATAAAATTCAACGCTGTGCGAGCATATCACTTCCTAGCCAGGGAGATGTCATGCTTAACAGCAAAATCTAGATTTTTCAGCATGCTGATCTATTTCCCCTCAAAAGAGTTCAAAAGCTCTTTCCCCAGTCCAAAAATCAAACAAACAACCCAACCTAAAGCACAGCACACCAACACGCCAGCTAGGTCTTACCACCCTGCACCTCGCTGGCCAAGAGGAGAGCGCTTATGGCAAGCTTACCACTTCCACAAAACCTGAGTGGGCAGAGCAGCACCCAGGGCAGACACATCAGGACCCCGTTTCTACTAAGAACATTGCAGAGGAGAACGACATTTGGTTTCTCTGAGGCTGCCATGCTGTTTTTGCAGGAGTCTGGCGCTAGATCGGCGTGACTGTCAAAGCTGTCAGCCATGGGCAGCGAGCGCTGACGTGTGACACGGCAAGGCAGCAGGATGACAGCCAAAAGCATCCTTCCTCCCACCACGGAGGAGAATAGCGAGGGAAAAACTTTCTTCTAGCCTGGTGACAGAGGGAACAAATGCATTTATCTGTCTCACAGGTACCGGCGCTGCAAAGCCAGACGGGCTTTTGATGGCCCGTGTCCCTCACCAGCACAACTGTTTCTGCAGCAAGCCTATCCTTCCAGGCTGTGGCATAGCTTAGTTTTAGAAAGACATCCCATCTTTGTAAAAAATAAGTAAAAGAAATCAGGCGATGAAGAGTCCTTTCATTAGCGTGACTGCAAAGGAGCTCCTTAAACTCACATATTAATTATTTTCATAACAAGACATTACCTGAAAGAACAGAGGACATCTTGTGCATAGCTGGTGTCTGATGTGATGCTGGCCTTGGCAAGAAACGTGTTGAGAACAGAACACGACAGAGACAGCTGTGTCCTGTCCCACAGCTTATTAAAAACCCCACAATATATAGAATACAAATCAACCGCCAAAAAGAAACAAGGAAAAACAAGGAATGGCTACAGCTCTGAATGTAATCCCATCACCTGGCAACTGGTAACAGAGGAAGTAAAAACCCAAAAACGAAACCAAGAGAGGTCTGGCTCTGCAGCAGGCTTAGAAAAAGTGGTACATTACCTAACGAGTTTCAGGTGGGCTGTGTGGAGGTCCTCCAGAAACCCAGAAGATGACAGCAGCCTAATGGCATAAGGACCCAATGAAAGAAACCCATAGAAATAATACCACCTGGGATTTTTATTCACCTTAGTCTATTGCTCTCCTTGGGCCACAAAGTCAGTTTGCAAAACGGCTATTTGATCTTTAAAGAGAGCTCTCCCAAATGCGAGTGCCTTTGTCCAATTCAGTTTAGAGGGCACAACTTCCATCCTTCCCCATATTTTCAGAAGTAAAGCTGATGTTGGCTATAAACGCTACTTCCATAACAGTGATCAGGGAAGAACCCTTCACAAGCAAACACGTGCCCTTCACTCATATGGTGCTATATATTTAAAAGTATCCCAAAAAATGAGTGCCCTGCCAGGGTGAAAAATCTTCAGCAGCTGTATCCCACTTGTGCAAAATTTCTAATTATTTTAATTCCAATTATTAACACATGCTTCACTGAACTTGACCAAGTATAACAGTAAAATCAATGTGTGAAATCATTTTTGTCCATCAGGAGTCTAAGAGCAATGCAAAGCAAAACTGTGAACAGTGGATCTTTTGGTTTGTAGCAAGACATGGAAAAAAAACCAATCCCCACATTCAGATATAAAGTTCTCCAGCAGACTGACAACAAATACGTGTAGGTATTCTTTGTACCAAAGTAAAAAAAAAATAATAATATGGAAGTTTCACTTTAGATTAGCTAACAAATAATTTGATTTTTTTTTAACCATTTCATTTAGAATCATAGAATCATTTAGGTTGCAAAAGGCCCTTAAGATCATCAAGTCTTAGCTTTTATAACTCTGAAATATAAGCATTTCTGAATTTAAAATATATTGTACTGCAAGAAGAATGCTTTGAATTACTCCGAAAGATATTTTGTGGCAGACAATTTACTCAATCCCAAATCATTAAAGATTTCAGCTTTCAGGGATTTTTTTTTTTTTTATATATATATACACACACCATTTCTCAAAAAAATTCTTTCAGTAACCTGGTTCTATTAGAAACAAAATTGCATACCTGCAAAAAACCAGTGTTTTGCCTCACAATTCTGTTCCTGAACCTCCCAACAAACTCCCTTCTATTTCTTAGCAGCTCCTAGAAGATTTATAGAAAATGGATTCTCTAGGTTATTCTTGCTATTTTTATGGATGATGATTATGCTCTGAATGAGTTAGAAGGAAAATGAATGACATCCTTCTCTCTCTAAGCACAGGAGTTACACTGAGAGAAGGATACACTGAACAAGGAAAAACCCGATGACAAAAGTCTCACTGCTGGTGCATTCACTTATCCTAAATTAAAATCCTCCCTCTGTCTCTGTCCTTCCCAGCCTTTAAACAGGAGTGAATATTCCCAGGAATATTCCAGCAAGGTGATTTTCAGCTGACATATGCATATTTAAAATTTACTGTCTCAACTAATTGAATTATTTTCTTTGCTTCTGCTTCTTTCCCCAAGATGCATGGGCAGTCAGAAATAGAAGAAATTATTATGAATTCCTATCTGCAGAGATGTTGTCGCTGCTGTGCTCCAACTTCTCTGGCAGAGTTCAATGCTTCAAGATTTTTCTGCATGAAGCTGGTAAATATGCTCTTGCTCAAGACTGTCACTGTCCTCCCTCCTCCTTGGAGCTCAGTTTCATACTCTCTGTATCGCAGAAACCAGCTGTCTGGCAGGGCACTGAACACATGCTGACTTCCTTAAAAATGGCTAATCTAGGTTTTCCCCTAATAAAACTAACCATCTCCCACTTCATTTATATCACTAGTTCACACCACTACATTTTCATATTGTATGTGAGTTCTCTGATATTGAAATAACTTAGAGGAAAGGAATCCAAGTTCTTTTTGGCAATCACCTTCCAATTTTTAATAACCTTTTCAAGGCCAACAAGGTTTTATCTGTTATGTACAATAGTAATTCTATTACTGTAGACCTTAAAAGTGTAAGCCATTCAACGTCAAAAGGTAAACCACTCCTTGTGTGGCATTAAGAAAGTCAAACGTATTAAACAGTCAGGCCTGAAGGCCAACAGCTGTAGTTTTTCACTTTCTCAGCAAACCAAAAGTCATTATTTAAACAGTTTGGTATAAAAAAACCCACACACACCCCCCACAACAATTCAGTGGTCTGCCAGAAAAAAAATTCTAGCTGACATAAAACTGTAATTAATTGCCTTTGGGTATCAGTTGCTAAGAAAATGTTAATGAATGACAAAAAAAGGAATGAGCGACAGGGGATTTAATTTGCTTACATTTGTTTGCATTTGCTCAAGATGATCCTGTTCGATGTACTACTCTTACTCATAAAACTCCGGTTATATTGCTTGTGATTCATTAGGCCTAAAAGAACCCAGTTATTAATGAAACAGAAGTGCTCACTTATTCTTCTATCCACTTCACTGTTGAGCTTTTAACCACAGTAATTATGCTTCACCAGGGCCTCGTTTTTCTCCTCTGACAGCTCCGAATTCATCACACTACCTACAGTGTTTAGACAGTTATTTACATCTACTTAGGGTGAATACGTACATCTGCAGCTGGGAAACATGCGGCATCTTTTCCTAAGTGGAGAATCGATAGTCGAGACTTCAAAGAAGTTTTAATCCAGTTTCTTGGTTTCCCCAAAACACTTTTGGCTTTCAAAAGCCATCTGATACGTATAATCTAGCCCACATGGCCCTTTTCGTGGTGTGCAGACCACCCAGAAATACTCGAGAAAAACATTACCCCAGCGTGACGTCAAAGCCAGAGAACCCTTCTTTTAAGATATTGGGACAGTTTCAGATTTAAACTTTTAAAGTAGGGCAACCTTTTCACAGTCTCTTTGCACACAAGCACCCACGTGCACATGCTTACAGGGATGCCAAAGCCTCCCAAGGGTTGCCAGTGGGCTCCAGCACCACACCGAGCACAGCACGCATCTCCTGTCTGCGCCACTGAACCATCACTGTCTGTGAACATCTGACCTTGGGCACCACAGAAACCAACCGTATAGTGTCACCAACTGCATGGGTGAAGCAGCAAATTTATTCTACAGGATCATATTTGGGCATCCAATTAAATTTTTTTTATTTACAATATTTCACCAGTATGTCAACCAAAAAAAGGTATGCCCAAATCAGTAACAGAACACACATCAGAATTGTATAAATTAGTAACAATGATACAAAATGAACTAATCAAATACACAGTTATACACATCTGGAACTCCAAGGGAAAAAAGGTAGCACTTACACAAAGAGAACAGGATGTTGTTGTACTCAGTTCCATATAACCTCTTCTTAATTATGTGTTCTCCAATTAGAGGTTGTCAAAAAAGAAAAATAATTTGAGGAGTTTCTTGAAAGAGAGGAGATTTCAAAAATAAATGAAGGGTTCTACAACATTAATGGCACATCTGCTGCCCCCATGTCATGCCATTCATACAGGTGACTGCTAAAAAAAAAAACAGAAGAAAAAAAAATGGGGGGGAAAAAAAAAATAAAGCAGAAGGCAAGCAAATCCAGGAGAGAATAAGGATAATTACTGAAGGCATGAAAAGTCTTCTGCGCAATTCACTTGAGAAGGGAAGTGGGAAAGGTGGCATAACAAAGACAGGCAGTGGGATCAAAACCAGCAGAGGGAACATCCTTCTGGCTTATTTACCCCTCACCATATTTTTTTACTCTCATATTATAGGTGATGATCAAAAATCAGAAACATGTTTCCACAGCCAAACAGAGTATGCAGGATGGACTCCCATAAAATGATCAAGCTTCAGGAAAAACTTGCATCAAACATCTTTTAAATAACCAGAGCTAGGAAAAACCTCCTGTAAAGCGTAACACCTCTTACTACAGTTGAGACACTATTATCCGCAGGGTCAAGCAATTAATACCAGAATTAAGGTAATTTACTAGGATTAATGCATTGCTCTGCCTTCCCCTGTTGTTTCCCACACACATCTGTATCTCACCAAACAAATATCTAACAGACACAAGCAGTACCACAGAAGAACTTCGCTGTTTTTTTCTTAAACACAAACCTTGTCATTTTTATGGTAACACCTATAAGAGATTCACCGTAAAATTTGTATGATGTCAATCTGAGTCTCATTTAAATCCCAGATCATTAATTGCATGCTCTTATATTAAATTTTTCTGTTAACGTTGTTGCACACTTCAATTACATGCCAGTATGGGACAAGGCTTCTACACCAAAGACTTCTTTTGGGTTTAACAGAAACCCAGCATCAGTGGAACATTCCAGAATGATTCTGCTTTCTGCAAATTAATTTAGTTCCTACATTGACCAAAAGCCCATCAAAAGCCACCATATTTCTTCTGAAACAGAAGAGGAGCTGAGCCATGCTCTCCAATGCAAACTCACCAAAAATTTAAATACAGTGTACAGGATGAGGAAAAGGCTGAGGTACTTAACACCGCCTTTGCCTCAGTCTTTATCAGTAAGACCAGTTGTTCTCCAGGTGCCCATCCCCCTGACCTGGAAGACAGTGACAGGGAGCAGAATGAAGCCCCCACAATCCAAGGGGAAATGGCTGGTAACCTGCCACACCACATAGACACACACCAGTCTCTGGGGCCAGATGGATCCACCCCAGGGTGCTGAGGGAGCTGGTGGCAGCACTCACCGAGCCAGCTGCCATCATTTATCAGCAGCCCCGGCTGACTGGGGTGGTCCACTGGCGGTTAGCAAATGTGACGCCCATCTACACGAGGGGCTGGGAGGAGGATCTGGGGAGCTACAGGCCTGTCTGCCTGACCTCGGTGCCAGGAGGGTTATGGAGCAGATCATCCCGAGTGCCACCACGCGGCACGTACAGAACAACCAGGTGATCAGCCCAGCCAGCGTGGGGTTATGAAGGCAGGTCCTGCTGACCAACCTGATCTCCTTCTATGA